>CM035160.1:64262157-64279657 GCA_020205615.1 Panax quinquefolius
GAGAAAGGCATGTGCTAGCTCTTACCAGCTATGGATTTTGGAGTTGTCTAATCTTGTGTACCACGAACGGGCTTCTCCAGTTAGACTCTTTTGGAACAATTGCATTCTGAGTTTTTCATCCTCTACATAGGATCCCAGTTCTCCAATAAAGACTTTTAAATGTGTATAAGGATCTCCTAACCCGTTATATTTTTCAAAGTCAGGAGTTTTAAATTTTTCTGTAGAGTGAACACCAGGAAAAATACATAGATCAGCATAGCGCGAAGGGTCTCTTCCATTTGGAGGACTTTCTTTATGATGTCACCATTGTCTGGATCTCCAGTGGGATGGGCAGCATCATGAGTTTTGTTGGTCGCATCCAACTGTGGTTTATGTATGGTAATGACCGGGATTTCTCTTTGTGTGTAGGATTCAGTATGTACGGGTATTTTCTGACCCTGTGTAGACTGGTGTAATTCTTTAAGTAGAACAGCTAAATCTATAATCTACTTGCTTAATCCATCTAATTCTTTGCGAGAAACTGGATTAAGTTCAGTCTGGTCGGATGACGACATGATTGACTGTAGTCCTGTTGCCTTTTTGGATTTTGACCGGCTAGTAGGTCCGATTGATTCCCTGCGAAAGACTGGCATAGTTTAGTCTTTAGGGAATGTATGCAATAACATGTTATGCGATGTGTTCATTTTAGGAATTTTTATCCTGCACAACGGGTGTCAGCTGTTTACAGCATGTTAACATGTATGTGCACACATTTCTTCATATTTCTCATTACATGGAGATAGATATGGAATAAAATTACAAGTAATTGTGTTTACAAGTAATTTGAAATGAGAGCATGAAGAGACTTTCCTCCGCTTTTGGTTTATCAGAGGCTGACCAATCTTTGGTTACTCTCGCGGCTTTTTGGCATGAAGGTTCCCAAATCATCGCAATCTACTTGACGGGAAGTTAATCCGGTCTTCCAACTGGAGCGAATTTGGTTGGTTCCTTTTCTGAGCCTCGAAGAATTAATCTTCTCACGAGTCCAGTAATCAAACATCGACGGGAGAGCCTCCTGGTGGAGGGACCACACAACATACATTCACATACATCGCGTCTCACCGTATGGAAATGATGACATGTGCGAAGCACTAATATCACAAGCAGATATGGTACGAAGCACTAATATCACAAAGCGCTTATAGTCACGAAGAACTAAGTAAGGAAATGCATTCATACACATTCATCCAATGTAAATGCAACATCCACACACAAGTAGATAATAGTTTTGAAAAGATTGTAATAGCGACTTTAGTCCTCTTCTCGAGTCCCAAAAGAGAGTCGCCACCGTCGACGCCGGGATTTTTAGGTGTCCCTTTCCGTTATTTGTTCTTTGGTGTTCTCATTTTAGGTGAGATTTGTTTGAAAAACAAGTGAAAAAGGCCCGATATGTATGATGTCGACGATGGGACCATAAGAGTCGCCATTGGTTTTTAAATGGTTGTACCAACACAACCGAGAAAAGATTTGCACATTGACCCAAATGATGTGACATCGATATACAGTGTCGGTGAAACCGAGATTCGCTTTAGGGTCCGGGGACTTGGTTATGCGGGGAAGGTGTTAGGCTCCCAGGCGACATCCGTGTTACCACTATGACCACCTCTTTTCAAGAAACTATTATCCGAGTGTGTGTGTGTGGGTCAATGTGCTATTATATGGAAGTTGTGCGAGGCCTCGTTCGAACCTATATACATGTGGTTTGAATTTATGTAAAATTCGGTTTTAGCAAGATATGGCGTTGATGTTTTATAAAAGAGGTTTTTCAAACCCTGATGCTCAATAGGAATTGAGACCTTTTACACTCCCATTTTATTAAGTGATCGGCTTGGTTGATTTTATTTGACGGATGCGAGGAATCAGTACGAAAATAATATATACAAAAATTAATGCCGACTTCCTCGTGGGTATGGAAACCATCTGAGGAAATTCAAACACCGCAGAATAATTTACAAGCTGCTTACAGCTGAAAAATATCCATCACGGGAACCGAATCTAGATCCAATGGGATGAATCTGTGATCACATGATTCCTAGGCGCACAGAATGCTGCAATTTGTATGAAAGCAGTAAGCAGGTATATATATATATATAAGCGGTAAATATATATATACAGACATGATCACCAACCACGAAGCACCTCCATGGGGGATCAGAAATGTAAATAAAGTCATAAGAGCGATCAACTGCCACGAAGGAAACTCCAGGCAGGACGACAATAAATAAATATATATATATATATATATATATATATATATATATATATATATATAAAAGCATTAAACGCACCGGATATAAAATCCAGGCTCATCGAACAAAGTTCAACCACAGTTCATATATATAAGTATAAATATATATATATATAAAAGCGAGTAAATTCAATTCACCTGATATAAAATCTGTGCTCATCGAACGAGTTCGACAGTTCTATATATATATATATATATATATATATATATATATATATATATATATATATATATATATATATATATATATATATATTAATATAAATGATCCGCATCAAGTTCAGGCTCATCGAATCGAAGTTCAACACACGTTATATATATGAATATATATATATATATATATATATATATATATATATATATATATATATATATATATATATATAAAAAGCAAATAAACGTTCGCATCAAGTTCAGGCTCAATCGAGGCATAACTCGATAATGTTAGTCAATATATATAAATATATATATATAATATATATATATACAGACTTGAATGAAACCACGGACCGAAGTCCGGGAAAAAGCAAGCAACACGACTCTCAATGTGTAGAAGGGTGTGTGCAAAGATGAAGAGAAAGACTCTAAAGTGTGTGAGAAGGCTTACAGCTGACTGCTAAAAAAGGCTTCTATATCTTTATAGTGGGTAAACACTGGCTTTTGTTCGTACAAAAGAGGCTATATATAAGCTCACAGGTGTTTGAAAGTGGGAAATACACTGTATGGGCGAGTGCAGAGCAAATTGTGTAGGGTTTCCCGGTCTTTATATCTTAGAAAATCAGCACCCCAAGCCCTCTATTAATAGGCATATGAGCCGCAAGTGTACCAGAGGCAACCCGGGTTGGCCCGAGTTTATCGGGTCAGGTCATCTCGAAGTACGTGCACTCAGGCACTATAATGTCCACTTGGATTTTTAGAAGTGCAATCCGGGCATCTATTTGAGGTATACGGGACCTATTTCGGACCACCGTTGTTTAGAGTTGTCACGATGGTTTGGGATTAGAGTTTGTGCGAAGTCATTGAAGATGGGACGATGCCTCCTGGTCTTCAATCTTCAACTTTAATCTGCTACCCCGCACAATAGTCACTCGGGATTGTTTAGCCTTGTGGGACATTGTTACGTAGAGACGTGACGTGGCATCGTGTTGACAAGATGATGATGTTTCCCCTCACCGGTGTTATCGCTGGATTGGACCGATAAAGCGACGCTGCTCGACTTCACGATTGAATCGCCGAATTATTGAAGGTCCTCATTATCATCTTTGAGGTGTGCTGTCTTCCCGGCGTTATTGCCAGCCGTGTGTAGTGTATCTTGTCAGAGTGCCGAGATTGAAGTCGGTCGCATTTGAAACAAGCATTTCGGGTTATCGCCGAACCGCATTCCTTGGGGTTATCCCCAAAGTTGGTGGCTATTCCCATGGTTGGGATCGAGACCGGATACCTCGGGGTTGTCTCCTAGATTAATCGCCTTCTCCTGTTTGTTCCCAGATTAGATCTGCATGCCTCGTGGTTATCTCCGAGGTTGGATTTATTACTCCCATTGCGATCCGGGGTTTGATGTCGAACGTCCTGTAGTATCCCAGATGGATTTGGATTGTCTTTCGTGGTTCTCTCTTAAAGGCAGAATCTGTCCTCTGCAATGTTAGTAACATGAGTACGTAAAATTTCGTGTGTCTACAAGGTACGTTGAGACGAATCTAGTGCTGAATTGGGAAAAGTGTCACTTCATGGTACAAGAAGGAATCATACTGGGACACAAGGTTTCGAAGAAGGGACTCGAGGTGGATAGGGCTAAGCTAGAAACTATTGAGAAATTGTTGTTAGTTCCTAGTAGGCACAATAGTTATCTAGAAAGGGGTGGGGTTGAATAGATATTTAAAAAATCTTTTCATTTTAAACTTGTTAGGTAATGATGATTAAAACTTAGCGGAATTTATGTTTGTTTTAATCTCTTTTGAAAAGTAGTGGAGTTATGAGAGTGAGGCAGTTATAGCTGTTATGGCAGATATAGCAATTATAGTATGAATGCAAAAGACACAGTCGTTTTAAGTGGTTCAGAGCACTTAAAGCTCCTAGTCCACTCTTCTACTCAACGAGTAGAAAAGCCACTAAGGATGTCTTTTACAACTTCTGAATCACACAGATTCCCTCTAGACCAGCAGTCTAGGAACTTCTTAGTTCACTCTTTAACCCTTCAAGTCCAACAGACTTGGTTCTCTTATAGTTCACTTAGAACTCTTCAAGTCCAGCAGACTTGGTACTCTTCTTCAGTTGATTGATAGATGTTGAGTTCTTGATGGTTGCTACTCGGGTTCTTTGTTTAAGCACTTGTTCAAAAAGAACTGAGTAATGAGAGCAAGCTTTGCAATTTCTCGAGATCGTAGAGTTGAGCTTTGAGAGTTATTCATGTTGTTTGTTCAAAGCTTACTTGTCTTTCACTCATCTGCTTGATTTGCATATATGTGATCTTGAAAACTATCTGTTGGATCCATCCGTTGAAGCATTAAATGCATTTGACTTTTATGTTCTTTGATGGAGACATTTCTGCATATCTTCCGAATCGCATTACTCGCTCACCGACACCGCAGATCGCTTTCACCTAACACCTAAAAAGGTGTTTTCCCCTTACTAATGGTACTTTCCTTAGCTTCTTCAATACGCTTCTTTGTTGCATACTAAGGATATTTCTTATGACTTTGGGACTAGTGAGAGTCGCAATGTTTAGAATACATTCCTCTTTTGTTGGAACCTATCTCCACACAAATTATGAGGCTCGACGCTTTCTTGACACAAGATGATGATACTCTACGATTCAAATCATGGTGACTTGTCGCCTTGGTGCCTGCTCTGATGCTATCAGCCGAGAGCACTACGATTTCTCTTAAGTCTTTGCACACTATGATCTTTACTTGCTTGAGTTGTAAACTCTACGTTTGTGAGAGCACTCTACGATCGTTGACTTGTAAACTCTACGTTTCCTTTAGCACACTACGATCGTTGAGTTGGCTCGGCAAACGTTGGGACCACTCTCTATGATTTTTGAAGAGGCCCTTCAAGGCGTGCACACTATGATCTTTGAAGCTCTCACGCTTTCTTCCTTGACTTCGCAATGTTGATCAGATTTATACACTTCGATTTCTTTGAAGCCTATCTATTACATCTCAAGATTAACCAAATAGCTTTGATCTTTCTATCTATACATTCTATTAAAGAATGATACACGTTAAGAGCTTAGATCAACCTAACAAATTTGATCTATCACTAAGTCCTTGTACAAATCTTACTTGAAGGACTTTACAAATAATCATGAGCATATACATTAAAACATCAAACCATAATATGCATTCTCCCTACAATCTCCCTCTATTTGATGTTGACATAACCAAGGAGATTTGTTGTCATGGTTATTAGTGTCTAGATGCATTTGCAGGAAATTTAAACATGACTTAGTATTTCAAAGGAACAAATTTGAAATTTCTAGAGAATAAGCATGAATTTATTGATGTTCAAGAAATATTACAGCTTTAGCTTTACATTAATAAAAATTAAAAGTTTTAACTTATCTCTATTTCTTTGACCTTTTCCTTGGAGGATTGGCATACTCCTCAGCCCTTCTTTTCCTGCCAGCTTCATCCCTTCTGGCTAACTCTTCCAGCTCACTTGGACTTACTATCGGGTTGTGATCATGACTATTCATGAATGTTGGATCTCCAATTGGAATTCTTAGGTATGTGGTGGTCATATTTTGTGAGCTGGTAGTTAGCCCTTGACTTCTTAAAGGCTCAGCCATCAAGACTTCCTACTGATTAGATCGTTGAGTCTGATTGATTGATCGTGGAGTCTGTTGGTGGAACTGTCTTGCAAGAGGGCTTCGTGAAAATTGTCCTCTTCCCTTTTCTTGGTTTCCTTGACCTCCTCTGCCTCTGCCCTCTGCCACGATCTCTCTGTGCTCTTTGAAATCCTTTCCCTTTATTCTCCCCCTTTATGTCAACATCAAGGGTTCGAATGTCTACAGAAAGTCGATTTACTCCTTGGACAAGCTCGTTTAGTTGGCTATGTGTTTGAGCAATGTCCTCTCGACTTTCCTTGATTTGGATTTCAGATCTAACTTCTTTGTTTCGGAGGGCAGTGAGAACAATGTCAGTTTGATGTTCCTGATTCACATAAGCTTTACGGAATTCTTTGATCGAAGCTTTCGTTTAAGATGTTCTCCAAAGATGAGTTTATTTTGGACTTCTTGATTTCTCGCATTTCAAGAACGACCTCTCTCTTTGCTTGGTGGCTACTTGAAATGAATCCCATCTCTCGTCCTTCATGCTTTGAAGAATTTCTTGATAATTTCCCTCGACTTCTTTGTAAGCTCAACATTTAGAGTGCCGTGGATATTATTTTTGCGTGAAGATGATCATTTGATTCAAATTTTAGATGAATGAGGTCCGAGTGAGTGTCTATGCTTTCTTCAATGTTCTTGACCATGTTCTTGGACACTTCATTCAAGTCATCTTTTAAAGGCGATTTGAAAGAGTATCATTGGTTTGAGGAGTGTTGAATGGAGGATTCTTTTTCTCGGTATTGATCTTGCAGAGAGAGTAGAGAGCAAGATCAAGACTAAAATAGTCATTTGAGGAGGAAGATGGTATATCTGATGGAGGGCCCGAGTTTCTATGTTTGGAGTATATGGCTCTACGATTTCTATTTGGGACTCTACGGTGGGACTAGAGTCGGGGATCGTAGAGTTGGTGGTTTGTGGGGAGCAAAATAAAGTTGACTGCATTTGGTTCCTTAGTTACTGTAATTTTGGGATTCTCAAACCGAAATTGATTTAGTGGATGAAGTATCACTTCCAACCATCATGGGAATTCATAAAATAGCTAAATGAGGATGATGGTAAGTGATTAACTTTCGGAAGAAGTTTGGGATGATGATTACCTCAAGTTTATCCTTTGAGGAAGAGTTGTTGGTAAACAATTTCTTGGCAAAGTTAAATCTCCCTGGAAATCCATGAGCCAATATTGAGATGGTTGGATACTCTTTGAAGCACCAGAACATGTGATCCCAAGAGTTTAGGATTTGGGCTTGATGATATGGCATAATGGGTAGGTATGAGAACATCTGATTGTAGAGATAGCTTCTATACCCATCTCTGCCCACACTAGTGATTTGAAGGTCATCATCATCTTCTTCCTCTTCTCTGTCTTCGTTGGAGGACTCCATTATCTCAATGGGCTCTTGATGATCTTTTACTGGTTCCTCTTCATTTCTGGCAGGGACATCTTCTTCTGCCATGGAGATATCTTGAGGCTCCCCCTCAACTTGATCATCTTCTTGTAAGCTCATAAACTCCCCCTCAATTGGAGTATTTTCTTGAGCTTCAGGCATCTCCCTCTTAGCTGGTGTATTCTCTATCATGAGAATCTCAGGGATCTCCTCCCCAGCTGGAGAACTGTCCTCTTGGGAAACCATGCTCTTGTCTTCCTTCTTGAGCACCTTTTCATTCTCAAGAATGTACTTCTTGACCAGCTTTCTCCTTGATTTACTAGGCTTAGCCATAGCTTCAGGACTTTCTTGAACCTCAGTGTTGTCCTATTCAATAGCCACTATGTTTGAAGCAGCTACTTCCTTGTCTGCCATGCTTGGTCTATTCTCTAGGAACAGTAGAAAGACTCCTACGATTGAGGTGACTGATGGCCTTTTGGACTTATGACCAACTTTGTTCTTCTTCTGGATCTGGGATATGGTAGCTTGATCCTCATCTGCTTCATCTTGCTGCTGCTTTCTTCTTAGCATCCTCAGAGTCTCTATATCAGAGGACTCTACAAGTATATCAGTGGTAGATCCTTGAGGCTCTTCTACCAGTCTAGCCTTTAGCTTCCTCTTACCTTTGCTCTCTCTGGTAAGGACAGAGGGGGTCTTCTTTGTTGGTTTCTTCTTCTTCTTCGATCTCCCTGACTATAGACATGTTTCCTGGAAGGCCTGAGTCCTTCAGATCCCCAGTTCTTCCACTGGACTCGGTCATCATTAGAACATACTCAGCTGGGTTCCTCTTCTAATTTTCAAACAATTTCTGGGTCATTCGTCTATTTGGGTTGATAGCTTCTCCTTCTTCATCCCCAATTTTGTCACCCAAGGCTGATTGTAGAATGATACTTATGAATCGCCCGTATAGCATTTTCTGAGGGCTTTTTGACTTCTTTGAGTTGACAAGCCACTTACCAATCTAATCGAGCAATAGGGCTCCATAGTTGAGTTCTATTCCACAACTCATGGCAGTCATGAGCTTAAGTTGAACTTCATTCACAAAGTCATGACTTGAGCTCTTGCAGCATATACATTTCCCAACTATATCGGCTTGAAATTCATACCTCTGTGGGAACTCCTTCTTCTTGTACCCTTTCACAGAGGGGAGTTTCTTGTGTTGCATTCTTCTAAGTCCCTCTTGGAAGTCTACGCTATCTAATAATGGATGCCCTTCATTTTTGAGACCTAGGGCGAGGTTGATGTCTTCGGCCTTCAGTCTGATTTCCACATCCCTTACTCTCGTAGTGATGATGTTATTTTCAAATACTCCATTCCTGTAGAACTCTTTCACTAACATGGGATAAATCAATGTATCTGTGCTCAAGGCTTCTTTGAGACCTGCCTTCTTCAGTAAGGCCAGAGTCTTGTGGAACTTGGGTTGAGCTATTTTGAACTCATCAAAATAAAGTCTATAGCTTGAGATAACACTGGATATCACTATTGATTTTGTAGTTGGAAGTGAGATATGACTGAACTTTCTTCTGATTTAGGGTTTCTACTTTGAGAGAGGATGAGAGAGATAATCTTTTGAACTTCTGATTTCAAAAAATATGATTTCAATTTGTATTTGAAACTTCCCTCTCTCCTTTTTCCTTAGTGGGATAGGTGTCGTCTTTTGCTTGGCTCTACGATTTCGACTGATAGGGATTGTACTGATTTGCCCTTGGCTCCTGCAGAGCTAAGGTGTCCTTAGGGAGGACTACGATCGTTGAGGTAGTTTTATAATCGTTGAGTTCTTTGCATTTGTCGAGTCTTATCTACGATCGTCGAGTCTGTCCAGCATTCATCGTGTCTATTCTACGATAGTCGAGTCTGTCCAGCATTTGTCGTGTATGTTCTACGATCGTCGAGTCTGTCCAGCATTCGTCATGTCAGATCTATGATCGTTTAGTCTGACCGGATCCTTGTGATGAGTTTTTGACATAGCATTCTTTTAAGGTAACTAAGGAAGGGCAAACCTCTTGGAGTGAGTCAAGGGTTAGGTTTGTTCCTAAGGCGCTTATCAGAGGGATTGCTGTGTTTTGAGGCTTATCATCACAGGATGCATTCTTGCTTTGTTAATGGGGCTTTTGTCATCGTTGAGTCTGCTCTACGATGGTTAAGTCTTTGCTACGATCGTTGAGGTGGTTTTGTCTCTTCAGGTCTACGATCGTGGACTTCCCTTGATCATGTCTACGATTTTGAGTTTAGCCTTTGTATCTGTTACGGTTAGCACAATCTAGAGCATATATTTTATGGTTGTAGATTTAGCATGCCTAGCTCACTTATTAACTTATGAAATCTGGATTCATCTAGAGGTTTTGTAAAAACATCAGCAAGTTGATTTTCAGTAGGGATATATTGTAAAGATATAGTTCCATTTTGTACATGATCCCTAATGAAGTGATACCTTATCTCTATATGCTTAGTCCTAGAATGCATAACAGGATTATGAGTTATTGCTATGGCACTTGTGTTATCACAGTGAATGGGAATAGATTTAAAATCAAACCCATAGTCAGCTAGCTGATTTTTCATCCATAAGATCTCGAAAGCACAAAGAATTGCCAAAAGAAAGAATGTATCTAGCTTCTACAGTTGAAGTAGACACTGAGTTTTGTTTTTTTGCTAAACCAGGACACAAGTTTGTTTCCTAACAATTAACAGGTGCCACTGGTACTCTTTCTATCTATTTTGCATCCTGCATAATCAGCATCTGTGTATCCTGTTGGTTCAAATGAGGATTCCTTGGGGTACCAAAGCCCCAAGTAAGGTGTACCCTTGAGATACCTTAAGATCCTCTTTACAGCAGATAAATGTGACTCTTTAGGGTTAGCTCGAAATCCAAAGACATATACATGTTGCAAACATTTATGTCCAGTCTCTTCAAGCGATTAGATATAAAAGAGAACACATTAGTTCCTAGTTGGCACAATAGTTATCTAGAAGGGGGGGGGGTTGAATAGATATTTAAAAATCTTTTCATTTTAAACTTGTTCTTTGATAATGATTAAAACTTAGCGGAATAATTGTTTGTTTTAATCTTCTTTACCAAGCAATGGAGTAATGTGGGTGAGGCAGTTATGGCAGTTATAACAGATATAGCAGTTATGATATGAATGTAAATGACACAGTCATTTTTAAGTTGTTCAGAGCACTTAAAGCTCCTAGTCCACTCTTCTACTCAACGAGTAGGATATCCACTAAGGATGTCAGTTACAATTTCTGAATCACACAGATTCCTTCTAGACCAGCAGTCTAGGAACTTCTTAGTTCACTCTTGAACTCTTCAAGTCCTGCAGACTTGGCTTTCTTACAGTTCGCTACAAACTCTTCAAGTCCTGTAGACTTGGTACTCTTCTTCAGTTAGTTGATAATGTTGTGGTCTTGATGGTTGCTACTCAGTTGCTGTGTAAGCACTTATTCTAAAGAATTGAGTAGCTGAGCAAGCTTTGCAATATCTCAGATCGTAGAGTTGAGCTTGAATGAGATGTTCACGTTGTTTGTTCAATGCTTGCTTAGTACTCTCTCATCTGTCTGATCTGCATATATGTGATCTTGAAAACTATCCGTTGGATTCATCCGTTGAGGCATTAAATGCATTTGACTTTTCTGATCTTTGATGGAGACATTTCTGCACATCTTCTGAAACTGCATTCTGGCCCACTGACATAGCATACTGCTTTCTCACCTAACACCTGAAAAGGTGTTTTGTCCCTCTTGCCCATGGTACTATCCTTAGCTGTAAGACCCCAAATTTTATGAAATAAAAGTATTCAATTCTTTCTTATAATTACAATTCAGTAAATGATTAAATTGATAAAAGTTTAAGGTTAAGGGTGAGATATGAATTTTTTTTCAAAATACGCAAGTGGTTATAAAATATTCATTGTTATCGGGGAATATTCGTTTAGTCGTAGAATATTCTTTCTCGCTTGAGAATATTCGCATTTATTTACGCTTGATCATTTGTGGGCCCCATAATGAATAACTGTCGGATGAAGAAAACGACAAAAATTGAGTTTTATAAATAACGGCGTAGTTGTTAGCGTTAACACTGTTGGAATAACCGGTGGTTAAAATACGATGTCGCGTTATTAAGACAATAAGACAATCAGTATTGCACATTATTTTTGAATTATTGATTCTTACGTAAAAGTCACTACTCAATAATTGTTACGATGAATTACTGCTCAATATTTTATTTTATTGATTCAATAATTGTTTGCGTTGATAGTTTATATTATTGTTGTTTCAATAATTGTCATCAAGATGATATTTTCCATTATCGGATCAATAATTCATATTATTTGAATAATATTATCGAGATAGCATTATTGGCAATGTCTAGAAAGTTCACAAGGAGAGGTTTGGTCACCTAATTGCGCTACGCTAATAAGGAAAAAATCCTTATCGAAAAGCCCCTTTTCACAGGAACAAATTTCGTTGTCATAAATGTGATTCTCAGAATATTATTTGTGAATAATTAATTATTGATTTATATGATAATGAAATATTTATTTGATGTGGATATAAATGATGGATTTATTTATGTGGTTATAAATGAAGGAATTGATGTTGAGGCATTTTATCAGTATTTTGACGGATTGGAGGTATTAAAAGATCAAATCAGTGTTCTTATAGCTTTACTGTGCGAGTTATAATTTTTAATCTGACCGTTGGATCGTTGTGATTTTTGGATATGTTACACATATATAAGTTGAGTAAATGTCCACAAATTTTGAACCGTTAAAAAGGAACGAATGATTTGTTATGAATTTTAAGAGGTGACGTATTCGAAAATTAGGTTTATAAATCATTTTGGTGGAAAATTCTAGAATTGGTGGGCCCCACTTTTGGTTGGTGAGAAATGTGCTCAATTAAATTTTTAAATGTGGTTGGTGGGAATAGTAGCAGGTAAAGCCATTAGGTTGCAGGTTAAGTCTGCTTCGGCGTGCTAACATTTTCCAATAAATAGAGGGCTAAGTTAGAATTGAAAATCACACCAGAAACAAGTTTTCTCTCTTTTTCTCTAGATTATCGAGTGTATTTTGTGAGTATTTAGATACTTGGTGAGTTGCTATTCATCAGTGCAAGTTTCCTTTAGCGTCATATCTGATATCCAGTCAGAAATACTGCTCTTTGATGTAAGGGATAGTAAGGGATATTAAGTAATGTTATATTCTTCATAATGATGTTATTCTTTCAATATCATTATACTGACATATTGGTATGGATCTTATTGTGGAATTTCTACCTTTTTGAGTTGGGGTTACTATTCACGATACTGGCACTATTCATGTATATAGCCTTATTTACGATCTACGGTACTATGTATATAATCTGAGTACTATTCACGAGTTACTATTCATGAGTTACTATTCACGAGTTACTATTCATGAGTTACTATTAACGAAGTTACTATTCACGAGTTACTATTCATGACAAAATTAGTTTCTTTTTCTAACCAAATTATCGTTGATTTATGAATCTTACTCTTGAAATTAAATCCATGTTTTGATGATATTGTTTTTATTATCATATATAACATTTTTATAATCTTAGTGATGAAATTTCTCTTTGACTTGAGTGTAAAGATGGGTAGATTATTGGTATGATCGTGACTATGGGTTCTCTTTGGCCAGTAGTGCAAAGATGAATTGTGACTAGTATGATCATGACCATTGAATTTATAATTGAATATTTTTAGCTTAAGTGCAAAGGTGAATTGATCAACATGGTTATAATTATGGTTTATATAGATTTTGAAATGATTATATATTTCTTTGAGATATGAATTATTGTTTAATATCTTTGGCCCGTAGTGCAAAGATAACCTGTTGTTGAATATCTTTGGCCTGTAGTGCAAAGATGACTTGTTGATGAATATCTTTGGCCCATAGTGCAAAGATGAATTTATTAGTATGATTATGAACATGAACTGTGATTTGGTATAACCATGATCTTTGATGTTTCAAGTAAAGACAGGTGATGAAAATTATCTTCGTCCTGAGTGCGAAGAGGAATTTAGAATATTTATGATTATGAGTTATTCATATGATTATGGAAAGGAACTGTTGATTGATGTTACAGGGATAAAACATTGTTGGTGGACTTTTAACGTGGAGAAAATAATAGACTTTATAGTCTATTTGACCCTTCTAATGGATTTCTCGTTACGCTGCAACTATGGTTGAAAATTTTTATTATCTACCATATGTTCTAAATCTCTGATTTATTATTGATGAAGGCTATTGATAATTTAATTATCTTTAGTCATGATATTCTTTACTCAGCTAGTTGTGCTCACCCTTTTGCTTCACAATTCCTTTCAGGTAATAAGAGTGTAGCTGGGTCGAGCGGGGGTAATAGGGGAATAGAACGGTGGTCATCATTTAGTAGTTATATTTGGTGAATTAAATAGGGTGAGGCGAACCCAACATTGGAAGGGTGTTTTGCCACTATCATACAAGATGTCTAAAGATATACAACCTCGTGTCATCATAAGACAGGGTTGTGCACATCCACTTACTGAGTATATCTACGCGCACTACCTATATGGTCTTGGTGTTTGTTTGAAGTATAATTCTCAATTAGAGACAGTGGATATAATGATATGTCAAGAGAAGACTCATTATTGGAAAGAATATGATAGTAATCTTCTCGTTTTTCTTTGGGGTCTAATAGGTCAACCAAGGATAATTCTGTGGCCATATGATATCTATTATAACCTAGATGCATGGCCTCCCATGTACAAAGGTTTCCTTGAGCACTTCCCAAAGATTCTAATTTCTAAAACAGTTTTTGACTATACCTTTATATAAGGTGTCATTGTGACGTGCTATCCAAGGTTGGGATGAGAGTTATTGTTGGTATATATTTGTATCAAAACTCACAACACATGAGTTGTTGTATTTTGCACGACATTTGTTGTAATAAAGTTATAGTTGTTTTCTGTACCATATATTTGGCGACTCAGAATAGGTTGGATGAAATGGACCTGTTTTTGGGTTGTCACATTTGGTATCAGAGCTTAGGGATATGGTCTCTGGCGGAGATCGGGAAATAGAACTAGGAGGGGAGAGATGAGTAAATCCTTCGCTAGTGTACCTACCTAAGCTTATTTGTTGGTCAGCCATAATATGGGGATATTATGTGATATGTTAATTTGTTCAATTAACCCTTGTTTTGAAGCTGTATTCTAGAATGATATCTGAAATACAAGAGATGAGCAATAGAGAAATCATGAGGACAAGGAAGATGGAATCTGAAATGAAAGCAAGGTATTCTCAACTCTTGAAATACCAGGTACGTAAATTTCGGGGACGAAATTTTATAAGGAGGGGAGATTTTAAGACCCCGAATTTTATGAAATAAAAGTATTCAATTTTTTCTTATAATTATAATTCAGTAAATGATTAAATTGATAAAAGTTTAAAGTTAAGGGTGAGATATGAAATTTTTTTTTCAAAATACACAAGTGGTTATAAAATATTCATTGTTGTTGGGAATATTCGCTTAATTCGTAGAATAGTCTTTCACGCTTTGGAGAATATTCGATGCAATTTACATAGTCATTTGTGGGCCCCATAACAAATAATTATCGAATAAAGAAAATGACAAAAATTGAGTTTTTATAAATAATCTACAGTAGTTGTTACCAATTAACATTTATTCAATAACCGGTGGTTAAGATACTGATACGCGTTATTACATGCGAAAGCACTGCAGTATTGCAAAAGTATTTTTGAATTATTGATTCTTACGCAAGAAAACACTACTCAATAATTGTTACAGTAATTACTGTTCAATATTTTATTTTATTGATTCAATAATTGATGCGTTGATAGTTTATATTAGTGTTGTTTCAATAATTGTCACTGCACAGTATTTTCTATTATCAGATCAATAATTCATATTATTTGAATAATATTATTAGATAGCATTATTGGCAATCTCTAGAAAGTTACATCAAGGAGAGGTTTGGTCACCTAATTGCGCGCACCAAGAAGGAGAAATCCTTATCGGAAAGCCCTTCTTTCCCGGAACATTGTCATTATCATAAATGTGATTCTATAATATTATTTGTGAATAATTAATTATTGATTTATATGATAATGAAATATTTATTTGATGTGGATATAAATGATAGATTTATTTATGTGGTTATAAATAACGGAATTAATGTTGAGGTATTTTATCAGTATTTTATCAGATTGGAGGTATTAAAAGATCAAATCAGTGTTCTTACAGCTTTATTGTGTGAGTTATAATTTTTAATCTGACCGTTGGATCGTTGTGATTTTTGGATATGTTATACATATATAAGTTGAGTATATGTCCACAAATTTTGAACCGTTAAAAAATGAACGAATGATTTGTTATGAATTTTAAGAGGTGACGTATTAGAAAATTAGGTTTATAAATCATTTTGGTGGAAAATTCTAGAATTGGTGGGCCCCACATTTGGTTGGTGAGAAATGTGCTCAATTGAATTTTTAAATGTGGTGGGTGAGAATAGTAGCAGATAAAGCCATCAAGTTGCAGGTTAAGTCTGCTTCGGCGTGCTAACATTTTCCTATAAATAGAGGGCTAAGTTAGAATTGAAAATCACACCAGAAATAAGTTTTCTCTCTTTTTCTCTCTAGATTATTGTCGACGTCGGGATTTTTGGATGTCCCTTTCTGTTACTTGTTCTTTGGTATTCTCATTTTAGGTGAGATTTGTTTGAAAAAACAAGTGAAAAAGGTCCGACATGTATAATGTCGACGATGGACTGTTAAGAGTCGCCAGTTGGTTTTTTAAAATGGTTGTACCAACACACCCTAGAAAAGGTTTGCACATTGACCAAGTGATGTGACACTGCTAAACGGGTCGGTGAAACCGAGATTCATTAGGGTTCGGGGACTTGGTTATGCGAGGGGAAGGTGTTAGGCACCCCCCGACATCCGTGTCACCATGGTGACCGCCTCTTTTCAAGAAACTATTATCTGAATGTGTGTGTGGGGGGGTCAATGTGCTGTTATTTGGAAGTAGTGTGAGGCCTCGTTCGCACCTATATACACAGGGTTTGAATTTATGTAAAAATTTAGTTTTTATCAAGATATGGCAATAATGTTTTATAAAAAGGTTTTTTCAAACCCTGATGCTCAATAGTAATTGAGACCTTTTACACTCCCATTTTATTAAGTACGCGGCTAGGTTGATTTTTATTTTACGAATGCGAGACATCCATATGAAGATAATGTACAAAATAATGCCGACTTCCTCGTGGGTATGGAAACCATCTGAGGAAATTCAGACACCGCAGAATAATTTACAAGCTATTTATAGCTGAAGATGTCCATCATGGGAACCGAATCTAGATTCAATGGGATGAATCTGTGATCACATGATTCCTATGCTCACAAAATACTGCAGTTGTAGACACTCGAAATTTTCTTCTACTGTTACTAACATTGCAGGAGGACAGATTCGTCTTTTAAGAGGGAACCACGAAAGACAATCCAAATCCATCTGGGATACTACCTAAGTTCATCATCAAACGGGATCGTGATCAGTGAGTAACCAAATCCAACCTCGGAGATAACCCCGAGGCCTCACGAATCTAATCTTTGAATGAGAACAGGAGAAGACCCAAGTTAATCTCGAAGATGACCCCGAGGTATCCAATCTCAGTCCCAACCCTGGGAATAGGTCAAGCCAACCTCATAGATGACCCTGAGGATAGTCAAAGTCAACAACAAGCCAACCTCAGAGATAACCCTGAGAAACGACTGCTACAACTGCGCGAAAACCGGAGATAACCCCGGAGGGGTAAAATGGTCATTTTGCTAACTTAACTTCAACTCATATCAAATCAACTCATCTAAACTCAAATTACTTCAAAGGAAGTCCCACAAGAACCATATCTTAACTTCCGAGTGCAAACTACAC
>CM035160.1:64282157-64339881 GCA_020205615.1 Panax quinquefolius
TCATCGAACAAAGTCCGACGATAGTCCTATATATAAATATATATATATATATATATATATATATATATATATATATATATATATAAGCGAGTAAATGCACTGCATCAAGTCTAGGCTCATCGAACAAAGTCCAACACACGCTTAATATATATAAGTATATATATATATATATATATATTTATTAAAGCAGTAAATGCTCCAGACCGAAGTCTAGGCTCAATCGAGGCATAACTCGATAATGTTAGTCAACATATATATATAAATATATATAATATATATATATAGACTGAAATGAAACCACGGACTGAAGTCTGGGGCAAAAGCAAGAAACACGACTCTCAACGTGTAGAAGGGTGTGTACAAAGATTAAGAGAAAGACTCTAAAGTGTGTGAGAAGGCTTACAGCTGACAGATAAAAAAGGCTTCTATATCTTTAGAGTGGGTTAACACTGGGCTTTTGTGGATACAAAAGAGGCTATATATGAGCTCACAAGTGTTTAAAAGTGGGAAAATACACTGTATGGGCGAGTGCAGAGTGAATTGTGTAGGGTTTCCCCGTCTTTTTCTCTTAGAAAATTAGCACCCCAAGCCCCATATTTATAGAGGTGGGAGCCAAAGAGTCTACACAGGCACCTAGTAGCAGTGTACTGCGGCACCTAGTAGCAGTGTGTACTACGGCTGCAGGGGTGCCCCAGGGCATTGTGGGTCCCATGGTGTCGGCACGACGCTACTGCTCGCTCTCGCTCGCTCATAACTTTCAATCCGGGAGTCCGATGGAAGCGTGCCATACCATTCCAGAAAGCTCTTTCCAAGAGCTACACAATGATATATGATTTGACCTTTTTTAATTCCAGGAAGATGGGTCCATGACCTAAATGGCATTCTTGAGTTTCCGTCAGGCAATCCGGTGAGCCGTTTTGTGTAGTCTGCGCTCCGGAGTTAAGATATCACTCTTATGGGACTTCCTTTGAAGTATTTTGAGTGTATTTGATTTGAAGTGAAGTCGAGTTGGCAAAATGACCATTTTACCCCTCCCGGGGTTATCTCCGGTTTTTGCGTAGTTTGTAGCAGTCGTTTCTCAGAGTTATCTCTGAGGTTCGCTTTTTGTTGACTTTGACTATCCTCTGGGTCATCTCTGAGGTTGGCTTGACGTATTCCTATGGTTGGGACTGAGACTGGATACCTCGGGGTCATCTCCGAGATTAATCGGTCTTCTCCGGTGTGTGGTCTGGTATTGTATCTGCAGGCCTCGGGGTTATCTTCGAGGTTGATTTGGTTACTACCCCATCATGCGATCCGGGGTTTGATGATGAACTTCGAAAGAGTATCCCAGATGGATTTGGATTGTCTTTTCGTGGTTCCTCTTAAATGACGAATCATGTCTCCCGCAATGTTAAGAATAAGAAAGAAAATTTCGAGTGTCTCATAGATGCCCCTCTTTATCATGTTCATGCAATGCAATGGAATGAACATGATAAAGATTAGTAGACACTTGAAACATGACAAGGTATTTTCAATGATGTAAATTACAATGTAGTGAATGTTTATGATGAATATAAAAATGTTTTTGCAAATCGCAGTTCGTAAATCGCACATCGCATTTCGCACATCGCACACCGCTTTTCGCTTTTGGCCAAATCGCACTTCGCAACTCGCACATCACATTTCGCATTTCGTATATCGCATCGCAAATCACATATCACAAACCGCATATCGCATATCACAAATCGTAATGTAATGAATATTATGATGAATGTTAAAATGTATTCGTAAATCGCTTTACCTTTACCGATTATTGCTGATGACTATGTTGGTGTTGACTCCAATGGTTTGACATTTAATCGCTGATGATTGTTTGATGAAGATAAGTTGAGATGTTTTCCACATCTCTGATGGGGATGACGTTCTGAAATCACCAGACCCTCCCGATGTATTCGCTGGTAGTTACAACGGTGACTATCCTGCTGATCGCCAAACTTTTCCAGTTCCCACTCGAACGGTGGTATACAAAGCTTTCATCGCTGAACTGTGTTGATGTTGCGCTGTATCGATGGCAAAGGTTTAGAATACCAGATCTCCCGATACCTTTGCTGAAGTAATTTTCCATGGATTACTTCACTAGACTTCGCCTGATGTTACGTTAGATTGATGACAACCACCAGATGTCTCATTCTTTTTGAGTTGATTTGGAGTCTCATTTCGTTATTGGGTACTTGTGCCCCATTTCCTTAAGTATTTGATTTGCAACTCAGCTGAATTGATGGCCTGAATGCCGCTGATATCCCTGGAGGGTGCAACTCGCTCTTTCGCTGCTCAGATTTGAACTTCGGTGTAAAGGCCTCAACTCGTGAGGACTTAACGCATGTTGATGGTGTAGATTTCATTCGCTAGGCCTTTTGTTGTTGACCTTCTACTTCTGAGTTAAGAACTTTTTTGAGAAGTTCCCCCTTCTTTCGTAGGGGCACACTTATGTTGCTATAATTTCTTTTAGGAGTTCACCCCTTTCTTTTTGATGAGAAGCTTGATCTCGTCTTAAGCTCCTTTCATTTCTTGGAATTGGAAAAATGCCCCAGTCCTTCCGCATGTTGATGCCGAGGGTTCATATTAGAAACTCTCTTTGTTGATGAAGTCGCGAGTGAATAATACCTGAATCGTCACTAAGATGATGATGGACCATGCTGATGGTGCTAAATGTTGCATTTTCCATTTTAGGATGATTGATAAATGCCCTAGTAGTGAGTTGTCTCTACTTCCGAGATTGCCCCCAATCTTGTTATAAGGGATCCACTATCCGGTTGTCGCTAATTTTGAAATTGCCCCAGCCTCGCTTGTTGTCTGGGATAGTTACTTTGATAGATGAGCTGATAAGACGCCGAGATCGTAAGAGGCTTTTACATCTGTACCATCTAGTGAACAGGTAGTGGATGTGGGCTTTGATGTTGACTGCTCTTTCGGAGATATCGCATGTAGTTGGCAGTGGATCTATTGGCTCGTGCAGAAACCCTTGGGTAGGAGATCACAGTGTTACCTCCTTCTTTTGAGAGGGAATTCATGTTGGACTTGATAGCCCGCATAGACACTGATTTGTAGATGGGCTTGTATTCTAATACACATTTTAGCTTAGCCATTTTGTCATGTACAGTACACATTGTATATATCAAACAGCATTATATATGGCAGGGAAATATATGTTGATTCACTTCCCTTTTAGTTGTGCCTTGCTCCTTGCTTGATATTCGTTTAATTTCTCTAGGATTTTGTGATCTAGATGTATTCTGAACTCCTCCTTAATGGATGGACAGTGAGATGTCTCAAGATTTTCAGAATGGATCGTCGATCTGTGTGTATTCCCTACCATCTTTGGTGTCTTGGGACTTGTTTCTGTATGTGGCTATAGATAAGAGTGAATTTGTTTTTTCTGTGGTGAGACCAGACCATATAACATGGCTGCCTACGTACTCCCGTGTATTGGGGAGATCAGGTCGACGTAGTTCGCCCTACAGGGCGAGTTGAAAAACGTGATCCCATAAGCAGGTCAGACTGTGGGGACGAGAAAGTTTGATCCTAGGTTGAGGATAAACTTGAGGTGTGAAAAGTTTGATCCCATGTATGGGTAGCCAAAATGCAAACGTGAGAGGTTCAATTCGCAGTGGGATGACCTAAGTGGTATGATCGTAGTGAAGCCAGGCTGCTGGCTTGAAAGGATGTTTCCCTGAGGGGCAAAGCGTGGAAAGGAGTTGTATGTGGTAAAGGGTTAAAGAACCGGAATGACTGGTGATCTGATGATCCAAAACCAGGATGTTCGCTTAATGGTAACCTTAGACATAGTCCTGTTTCACGGTGTCTGAATTGATGAGTTACGGAAATTCATCGCCGTCCATTTCCTGCAATATGAAAGCGCCTCTTGTCAATACCTCCTTGACAATAAACGGGCCTTCCCAGTTTAGGGAGAATTTTCCTTTAGACTAAGTTTGGTTATCAATGATCTTTTTCAAAACCAAGTCGTGTTGTTTGAACTGCCGTAGTCGGACTTTTCTATTATAGGATCTTCTTTACAAGTAGAGGGACGCTCATGTGTGGGCCACATACTCCCCCATGGATTTTATCCATGAGCCTCTGAGCTTGGTCCTCGTCTAGACATCTGAGGAGACCTCGTTCTGCATCTCTTTTCGTATAGTGCATCTCCGTTCAGGTAGAATTTTATAGCAAGTCGATGGATCCGCCTTTTCTCAGTCAGGCTCGCCTCAGCGGGTTTAGATCTATCTTGTGAGTGCTCATTGATATATTGATATCAATGGTGTTGGATGGGAGGTAGCTCATCCGATACTTCTCCCATGTAATTCCCATAGGATGGAGCCTTTTGTTGGGAAAATGTGAGGGTTTGCATGTCTTCCTTGTCATGTATGTTGATCAAGGAGTCCCAAGTTGCTAGAGCATCTGTAAAATCATTCCTATTCCGAGGAATGTGGAGGAAGGATTTTTCTTCAAACTCCGAAGCCATCTGTAGAACCTGCCGATGGTAAGGCAGCAGTTGTAGAACCTTTTGAAGAGATTTTTTCTTTTTCTTTTTCTTTTTGCTCTTTTTATTTTCTTTTTTCTTTTTTTTTCTTTTTTTCTTTTTTTTTCTATTAGATCGTGGAAAAGAGCAATATAGCTCACTGATAGGTAGCTCTGGCATTGATGAGGCCGAATGATAATCGTATGTAGCAAAGGGCTCCCCAAGGCGTGATGAATGAAGTTTTCTCATGATCATCTTCATCAACCATGATTTGATGGTACCCCGCGGAGCAATCAGCAAAGGAGTACATGTCGTATCGAGCTGTATTGTCAATGAGTATGTGGATGAACGGTACATGAAAGCTATCTTTGTGGCAAGCTTTATTCAAATCTCTGTAATCCACACAAACTCGCACCTCCCTTCCCGGTTTCGGCACAGGGACTATGTTGGATAGCCATTTAGGGTATATTGACATCATGATGATGCCGGCTTGAAATTGTTTCACAATTTCTTCTTTAACTTTTAACTTCCACTCAGGTTTCAATCGCCTGAGCTTCTGCCTGAATGGCTTGAATCCCCCTTTGATGGAAAGGCGATGAATGATAATGTCCGTGTATAAACCGACCATGTCTTCGTGAGACCATGCAAACACATCATAGAATAGGGTCAATAGAGTAACCATGTCATATCTTTGGTTTGGAGTGAGGTCCTTACCAATCTGGACTTGTTTGGGGTTTTCTAAGGTTCCAAGTTTTGAAAGAGGTGGTTTGATAAAGATTTGGCTTGGGTTTGTCTTCGACCCATTCTTTGATCTCCTGAGGTATCTCATAGTCATCTTGTATTTCCATCAAGTCTGAGTCCAACTTTACATCAAAGTTATAGTCCTTGTGGAGAATAGGCACCTCATCAGCAAGTACAGGCACATCTAAATTTAGAGTCCTGAAACAAAATATGCTTTCACTTAGTATATAACACGCTTCAATCACACAAAGTGTTAGCTTTGTAATGACAAAAAGTAATATTGTCTTACTGCATGTAAAAAAGTAAGCAGTTATTGCTATCTACAAGGTAGAGAGAGTTTCTTCCCTTTTTACCCTCGTTGGCAAATGCAAGGAGTAGTGCTTCAAATGTCAAGGGCAAAGTCTTGGTGGACTGCAGTGATGGAGGGGCTATCATCAACCTCTTTCTCCCGAATGATGACCATTACGTCTGGGCCATCATCGTCTGGGGTGTATCTATTTGAGAAGTGTTTGTTTGGGTTTTTGTTTGGTTTGACCGCACCATTGATGTTTGCCTACGTACTCCTATTGAAGAGGAGATCAAGTCTTTCGTAGTTCAGGCTTTGGTTTGAAAAGGTTCAAAGGGGTAAGTGGTGAAAAGAGTGTAGATATATTTATTTGTTTTGTTTTGTTTTTTTTTATTTAAATGCATGGAAAATAAAAGGCATACTACGAAGAAAGTGATACCGTTCCAACATTTTCTAGAACTCAAAACTTTATCCCCTGGATCTACATCTTCTTGGCTAGTTGAGGCCTGATAGTCCAGTTGCCAGTGGTTATGTTGCCTTCAGGGCTCGTGATAGAGGTTACCCTTTGATTCTGAATGTCTTCATTTGTGGCCATAACTTGATTACTTCCTGATTCAGTACATTCCTCAGAGACGTTTGCAATGGATGCATCGCAAAAAGGGATGAACTCTGGATTCTCTAATGGGTTGGATTCCCCGACAATCTCACCACCTTTTCCTACATCTATTCCTTCGCCTTGTTCATGGGTTTCAAAGGATTCAACCATGAAATCTCCCTCGAAAGGTTGTGGCATTTCTTGCAAAGAACTTTCCTTTTTGGTTTTTTCTTCCTTGGAAAGGATTAGTATTTCCTCCGCATCATCCAAGGTGATAAGATCAGGAACATGGTTGATATCTTGGAACCATGGGACGTTTGATGTTGGCGGGGGAATCTCCTTTGGGGATGCCTTTGTCTCTTCTATCACTTCGTGCATTAGGATTAGTCCACCTTGTGCTCTAGTAAAATTGTCGCTCATAGCCTTCACCTCATTTGAATTGCCTGTCTCGAATGGACATCTTAAGCTTTTTATTTCCTTTTCGCCTTTTTTGGTCATGGGAAATTCTATATCCAGCTCTCCATTTTTAATGAGATCCTAGATTTTATGTCGCAAAGACCAGTATTCTTCAGTCGTATGCCCAAGTGAGTTAGAATGGTAGAGACATATCTTGGTGGAATCATAACTCTTTATCTTGGGTTTTATAGGAGGCAGCAACTCAGTAATCCTTCCTTTGCTTATCAGAAAGTGTAGCATTTCTTCTTTGGATTTGCTTAGAGGGGTTAATTTTCGGACTCTTTTGGAGGTTGTTTGATCTTTCATCTTTGAGAATTCGCATTCCCTCGATTGGTTCTTCCGTTGGCAAGATCTCCTAGAAATTTTATCATCCCCATTTTCTTGTATTTTTAGCCTCCTTTGATCTTCTTCATTTAGCTGGCTCATCGTGGAGTCCTTTTTCTCTTGGCTTTTTGATAGTTGAGTGAAAAATTGCCTTATTTCTTGATGTTGGCGCACTATCAGCTTAGCCAGCAGGTTGACTTGATTCTGGATCGCATCCAATTTTTGCATTACTGGCATACCCTCCTCCGAGTTTTCCCACTAGGACATCTGTTATGTGCTTTTGGGGGTATTCCTCCATCCTTCGTATGTACTTACGAATTGGATACATTTCAGTACTTCCTGACCCGATCATGTTTACTTCTTCCATATCATGTCGCAACGGAAGGTTGGTGTTGACATTTTGTTGGTCAGGTTGTTCGACCACAATACTGCCACTTTCGATCAGATTTTGGATCTTATGCTTTAAGGACCAACAATCCTGTGTATCGTGTCCTGGAGACCCTGAGTGGTAAGCACATCTCTGGCTTGGATTGTATCTTTTGCTCCCTGGTTCCAGAGGTGGAGATAGTTCGGTAATTTTCTTGTGATCCATTAATATCGCCAATACATGTTCAAGGAAATCGCCCAGTGGAGTGAATACCCGATTTTCCGTTCTTTCAAATTTTCTTTTCCTGTCTGGGTATTAGTTGAATGCAGCATGTTGTGGAGATGGTAGATTGTCTTGCATTTTCCAAATGGGGGACTGTAGTTTGGTCTCCTAGATTGCCCCTGTACAACAAGGGATACATGTTCATTGCCTTTATCGGGTACCCCTTTGGGATCACTCGCATACTTGTCAGTCTGTATATGTTTGGTGACTGCTTCCATGGCAGTGAAGTCTTTAATCTTATTCCGCCTTGAGCCCATCTCTCGCCATTTCGCCGTGTTTGATCATTTCCGCAAATGGCTTTCCTATGCCTGCTAGGATCCTCTCATAGTAAGGAGCCTCTTGGATATCAATAAATGTCATTACCATCTAAGTTTCAGTCATTGATGGAATGACTTGCGCTATAGATGTCTCCACCTTTGGGCATATTCTCGGAAAGATTCAAGATTTTGCTTTTTGACTTTAGTCACTTGATATCGATTCTGTGCCATTTGTGGATCGAAAATCTGATCGATTTAGAAAGGCGTGGGCCAATTCTTCCCAGTTGTGGATTTTGGCATTGTCAAGTCGGGCATACCAGGCTTTAGCTTCTCCAGTGAGACTCTTTGGTAGGATATTGAGCCCCTGGGAATATACAGAGATCTGAATAGGTGACACTCCCATAATTTCCAGTCCCTTTAATTGACCGGATGGTATCCTCCATTTGTTGGACTTTCTTTCTTATATCCCCAGTTTCTCGATCATCCCTGAGATTTGTGATTTCTTTATTGGAATGAGGTTTAGGTATCTGGGTTTCCATCTTTTTACCAATGCCCTGACTGCCCCCTGGTGTGAAGGACTCTAGTTGAGTAGGCATTGTCTGGCCCTGCGTATTTTTACTTTGTTCTTTTAGAAAGACAACCAATTCTGCTATCTGATTCCTTAATCCTTCAAACTCCTCTCGGGAAACAGGAGTAGGATCAGGCTGGCCCGGTGTAGCCATGCCTAACAGTGGGATCAGTGCCTTCTTGGACTTTAAACGGGTAACGGGACCGATTGCTTCCGTACGAAAGACTTACATAGTTTAGTCTTTAGGGAATGTATATAATAACATGCTATGTGACGTGTTCATTTTAGGAATTTTATCCTGCAAAACTGATGCCAGCTGTTTGTAACATGTTAAATATGTATATGTACACATTTCTTCATATTTCTCATTACATGGAGATAGATATGGAATGTAAGTACAAGTAATTTGAAATGAGAGCATGAAGAGACTTTCCTCCATTTTAGGTTTATCAGAGGCTGACCTATCTTAGATTACTCTCGCGGCTTTTTGGCATGAAGGTTCCCAAATCATCGCAATCTACTTGACGGGAAGTTAATCCGGTCTTCCAACTGGAGCGAATTTGGGTGGTGCCTTTCCTGAGCCTCGGAGAATTAGTCTTCTCACGAGTCCAGTAATCAAACACAGACGGGATAGCCTCCTGGTGGAGGGACCACACAACATACATTCACATACATCGCGTCTCACCGTATGAAAAATGATGACATGTGCGAAGCACTAATATCACAAGAAGATATGGTGCGAAGCACTAGCATCACAAGCAGATATGGTGCGAAGCACTAATATCACAAGCAGTTATGGTGCGAAGCACTAAGTGCAATAAGGAAATGAATTCGTACACATTCATTAAATGTAAATACAACATCCACACATAAGTAGATAACAGTTTTGAAAAGATTGTAATAGCGGCTTAAGTCCTCTTACTAGAGTCCCCAGCAGAGTCGCCACCTGTCGACGTCGGGATTTTTGGATGTCCCTTTCCGTTACTTGTTCTTTGGTGTTCTCATTTTAGGTGAGATTTGTTTGAAAAAACAAGTGAAAAAGGTCCGACATGTATAATGTCGACGATGGACTGTTAAGAGTCGCCAGTTGGTTTTTTAAATGGTTGTACCAACACAACCGAGAAAATGTTTGCACATTGACCCAATGATGTGACACTGCTAAACGGGTCTGTGAAACCGAGATTTATTAGGGTTCGGGGACTTGGTTATGCGGGGGAAGGTGTTAGGCACCCCTCGACATCCATGTCACCACAGTGACCGCCTCTTTTCAAGAAACTATTATCTGAATGTGTGTGTGTGGGTCAATGTGCTCTTATTTGGAAGTAGTGCGAGGCCTCATTCGTACCTATATACACAGGGTTTGAATTTATGTAAAAATTCAGTTTTTATCAAGATATAGCAATGATGTTTTATAAAAAGGTTTTTTCAAACCCTGATGCTCAATAGTAATTAAGACCTTTTACACTCCCATTTTATTAAGTGTGCGGCTTGGTTGATTTTTATTTTACGAATGCGAGGCATCCGTATGAAAATAATGTACAAAATAATGCCGACTTCCTCGTGGGTATGGAAACCATCTGAGGAAATTCAGACACCGCAGAATAATTTACAAAGTCGCCATAAATTGAAAGATGTCCATCATGGGAACCAGAATCTAGATTCAATGGGATGAATCTGTGATCATATGATTCCTAGGCTCACAAAATACTGCAGTTTATATGAAAGTAGTAAGTAGGTATATATATAAAAGCTATAAATATATATATACAAACAGGATCACCAACCACGAAGCACCTCCATGGGGGATCAGAAATGTAAATAAAGTCATGTAAAAAGCTATCAACCGCCTCGGAGAAACTCCAAAGGGACAAAATGTAAATAAAGTCAGAAAAGCGATCAACTCGCCACGAAGAGAACTCCAAGCAGGATTTATATATATATATATATATATATATATATATATATATATATATAATATATATATATATAAGCACTAAATGCACCGGATGTGAAATCCAGGCTCATCGATGTAGTTCGACCACGCTTATATATATATATATATATATATATATATATATATATATATATATATAAGCGAGTAAACGCACTGCATCAAGTCTAGGCTCATCGAACAAAGTCGACACACGCTTGATATATATAAGTATATATATATAAAAGCGAATAAACGCATTCGCATCAAAATTCAGGCTCATCGAACAAAATTCGACACACAGCTTAATATATATAAGTATATATATATATATATAAAGCAATAGCGCTCGCCTGCATCAAGTTCAGGCTCAATCGAGGCATAACTCGATAATGTTAGTCAATATATATATGTAAATATATATAATATATATATATAGACTGAAATGAAACCACGGACCGATGTCCGGGCAAAAGCAAGCAACACGACTCTCAACGTGTAGAAGGGTGTGTGCAAAGATGAATAGAAAGACTCTAAAGTGTGTGAGAAGGCTTACAGCTGACAGATAAAAAAGGCTTCTATATCTTTAGAGTGGGTAAACACTGGGCTTTTGTGGGTACAAAAGAGGCTATATATGAGCTCACAGGTGTTTAAAAGTGGGAAAATACACTGTATGGGCGAGTGCAGAATGAATTATGCAGGGTTTCCCCGTCTTTTTCTCCTAGAAAATCAGCACCCCAAGCCCCATATTTGTAGAGGTGGGAGCCGCAGGTCTACCTGCGGCACCTAGTAGCAGGTGTACCTGTGGCTGCCCGGGGTGCCTTGGGCAGTGTGGGTCCCGCCATGTCAAAGTACGTATGCGCTGTTCGCTCGGTCGCTCATAACTTTCAATCCGGGAGTCCGATGGAAGCGTGCCATACCATTCCGGAAAGCACTTTCCGAGTGATACACAGCGATATATGATTTGACCTTTTTTGATTCGAGGAAGATGGGTCCATGACCGAAATGGCATTCCCGGGTTTCCGTTAGGCAATCCGGTGAGCTGTTTTTTGTAGTCTGCGCTCTGGAGTTAAGATATCGCTCATGTGGGACTTCCTTTGAAGTATTTTGAGTGTATTTGATTTGAAGTGAAGTTGAGTTGGCAAAATGACCATTTTGCCCCTCCCAGGGTTATCTCCGGTTTTTGCGCAGTTTGTAGCAGTCGTTTCTCAGGGTTATCTCTGAGGTTGGCTTGCTATTGACTTTGACTATCCTCAGGGTCATCTCTGAGGTTGGCTTGACCTATTACCATGGTTGGGACTGAGACTGGATACCTCGAGGTCATCTCCGAGATTAATCGGTCTTCTCCGGTGTGTGGTCCGGTATTGTATCTGCAGGCCTCGGGGTTATCTTTGAGGTTGGACTTGGTTACTCCCAGATTGCGATCCGGGGTTTGATGATGAACTTCCAGTAGTATTCGGTATGGATTTGGATTGTCTTTCAGGGTTCCCTCTTAAAAGACGAATCTGTCCTCCTGCAATGTTAGTAACAGTAGAAGAAAATTTTGAGTGTCTACAATTATCGAGTGTATTTTGTGAGTATTTAGATACTTGGTGAGTTTCTATTCATCAGTGCAAGTTTCCTTCAGCGTCATATCCGATATCCAGTCAGAAATACTGCTCTTTGATGTAAGGGATAATAAGGGATATTAAAGAATGTTATATTCTTCATAATGATGTTATTCTTTCAATATTATTATACTGACATATTGGTATGGATCTTATTGTGGAATTTCTACCTTTTTGAGTCGGGGTTACTATTCACGTATACGGCACTATTCACGTATACGGCACTATTCATGTATATGGCACTATTTACGATATGACATTATTTACGATACTACGATACTATATGCATTTAATATGGAATACTATTCATGAGTTACTATTCATGAGTTACTATTCACGAGTTACTATTCATGAGTTACTATTCACGAGTTACTATTCATGACAAAATTGGTTTCTTTTTCTAACCAAATTATCGTTGATTTATGAATCTTACTCTAGAAATTAAATCCATGTTTTGATGATATTATTTTTATTATCATATATAACATTTTTATAATCTTGGTGATGAAATTTCTCTTTGACTTGAGTGTAAAGATGGGTAGATTATTGGTATGATCATGACTATGGGTTCTCTTTGGCCAAGAAGGTGCAAAGATGAATTGTGACTAGTATGATCGCTGACCATTAATTTACAATTGAATATTTTTAGCTTAAGTGCAAAGGTGAATTGATCAACATGGTTATAATTATGGTTTATATAGATTTTGAAATGATTATATATTTCTTTAAGATATGAATTATTGTTGAATATCTTTGGCCCGTAGTGCAAAGATAACCTGTTCAATATCTTTGGCCCGTAGTGCAAAGATGACCTGTTGTTGAATATCTTTGGCCTGTAGTGCAAAGATGACTTGTTGATGAATATCTTTGGCCCGTAGTGCAAAGATGAATTTATTAGTATGATTATGAACATGAACTGTGATTTGGTATAACCATGATCTTTGATGTTTTAGGTAAAGACAGGTGATGAAAATTATCTTCGTCCTGAGTGCGAAGAGGAATTTAGAATCACAATTATGATTATGAGTTATTCATATGATTATGGAAAGGAACTGTTGATTGATGTTACAGGGATAAAACATTGTTGGTGGACTTTTAACGTGGAGAAAATAATAGAATTTATAGTCTATTTGACTCTTCTAATGGATTTCTCGTTACGCTGCAACTATGGTTGAAAAGTTTTATCATCTACCATATGTTCTAAATCTCTGATTTATTATTGATGAAGGCTATTGATAATTTAATTTTCTTTTGTCATGATATTCTTTACTCAGCTAGTTGTGCTCACCCTTTTGCTTCACAATTCCTTTCAAGTAATAAGAGTGTAGCTGGGTCGAGCGGGGGTAACAGGGGAATAGAACGGTGGTCATCATTTAGTAGTTATATTTGGTGAATCAAATAGGGTGAGGCAAACCCAACGTTGGAAGGGTGTTTTGCCACTATCATACAAGATGTCTAAAGACTTACAGCCTCGTGTCATCATAAGACAGGGTTGTGCACATCCACTTACTGAGTATATCTATGCGCACTACCTATATAATCTTGGTGTTTGTTTAAAGTATAATTCTCAATTAGAGACAGTGGAGATAATGATATGTCAAGAGAAGACTCATCATTGGGAAGAATATGATAGTAATCTTCTCATTTTTCTTTGGGGTCTATTGGGTCAACCAAGGATAATTCTGTGGCCATATGATATCTATTATAACCTATACGCATGGCCTCCCATGTACGGAGGTTTCCTTGAGCACTTCCCAAAGATTCTAATTTCTAAAATAGTTTTTAACTATACCTTTATGTAAGGTGCCATTGTGACGTGCTATCCAAGGTTGGGATGAGAGTCACAGTTGGTATATATTTGTATCAAAACTCACAACACATGAGTTGTTGTATTTTGCACGACAATTATTGTAATAAAGTTATAGTTGTTTTCTGTACCATGTATTTGGTGACTCATAATAGGTTGGATGAAATGGACCTATTTTGGGGTTGTCACATTAGCTTCTTCAATACGCTTCTTTGTTGCATACTAAGGATATTTCATATACTCTGGGACTGATGAGTACTGCAGCGTTTAGAATCCATTTCTCATATGTTGAAATCTACCTTTACACAAATCATGAGGCTCGATGTTTTCTGGCACAAGACAGGTGCTCTACGATTCAGATCATGATACTCTACGATTCAGATCGTAGTAACTTGTTGCCTTGGTGCTTGATCCGATGCTATTATTTAGAGAGCACTATAATTTCTCTTAAACCCTTGCACACTACGATCTTTACTTGCTCGTGTTGTTGACTCAACGTTCTCGAGAGCACACTATGATCGTTGACTTGTAAACTCCATGTTTCCTTCATCACTCTACGATCGTGGAGTTGGCTCGGCAAACGTTGGGACCACTCTATGATTTTTGAAGAGTCCCCTTCAAGGCAGGCACACTACGATCTTTTAAGCTCTACGTTTCTTCCTTGACTTCTGCAATGTTGATCAGATGATACACTATGATTTCTTTGAACCATATCTATTACATCTCAAGATCAACCTAACAGCTTTGATTTTTCTATCTATACATTCTATTACAGAATGATACACGTTAAGATCTTAGATCAACCTAACAAATTTGATCTATCACTAAGTCCTTGTACATATCTTACTTGGAAAAAACTCTACAAATAATCATGAGCATATACATTAAAACATCAAATCATAATATGCATTCTCCCAACAATCTCCCCCTATTTGATGTTGACATAACCACGGAGATTTGTTATCATGATTATTATTGACTAGATGCATTTGCAGGAAATTTAAACATGACTTAGTATTTCAGTGAGCAGTTGAAATTTCTAGAGAATAAGCATGAATTTATTGATGATCAGGATAGATTTTAGTTTGGCATTACATCAATAGGAAATTAAAGTTTCAACTTATCTCTGTTTCTTTGACCTCTTTAGTGGAGGTGGGTTGGCATACTCCTCAGTCCTTCTTTTTCTGCAAGCTTCCTCGTTTCTGACTAACTCTTCTAGCTCGCTTGGACTTAGTCTTGGATTTTCCTCATATCTGTACATGAATGCAGGATCTCCAGTTGGCATTCTTATGCGTACGGTAGACACATCTTGTGAGCTGGGAGTTGACTCCTGACGACTTAATGGTATAGCCGTTAAAATTCCCTACTGATCAGATCGTTGAGTTTGATGGTGGAATTGTCTTGCAGGAGGGCTTCGTGATGCTTGAGCATGAAATTGTCCTCTTCCCTTTTTTTGAATTCTATGACCTCCTCTACCTCTACCTTGATCTCCATGTCCTCCCTTAACTCCTTTTCATTTATTCTCCCCCTTTATGTCATCATCAAGGGTTCGAATATCTGCAGATAGTCAATTAACTCCTTGGACAAGCTCGTTCAGTTGGCTTTGTGTCGTAGCAATGTCCTCTCGACTTTCCTTGATCTGTTTGTCAGATCTTGCTTCTTTATTTTGGAGGGCTGTTAGAACCATGTCATTCTATTTTTCCTGATTGACATAAAATTTCTGGAACTCGTGAAAGAAGCTTTCAAGCTTATGATATTCTCCAGCATGAGTTTGTGTTGAGCGTCTTGATGTTTCTGCATTTCAAGAACAGCCTCTCTTTGCTTGGCAACTATCTGGAAATTAATCTCATCTCTGTCCTTCATACTCTTAAAAATTTCTTGGATTATTTCCCTCAGCTTCTTTGTAAGCTCAGTGTTCATAGTGCCAGGAAAATTGTTTGCTGCTGTAATCATTTGATTCAACCGGATATGGATGAGATCAGAGTGAGATTCCAGACTGTCTTCTATATTCTTGACCATGTTCTTGGTTGCTTCTTTCAGGTCATCCTTGGTGGGCAGATTTGGGAGATTATCATTTGTTTGAGGATTGCTGATTGGAAGGGTTGTATGCTAGGGTTGATCTTGCACGTTGTAAAGAGCAAGGTCAAGACTAAAGTAGTCATTTGAGGACGAGGATGGTATGTCTGATGGAGGCTCCCCCTCAGCATGATTATCTTCTTGAGAGATCAGAAACTCCCCCTCAGCTGGAACATCTTCTTGAGCTGCAGACATCTCCCTTTCAGTCGGTGTATTCTCTATCATGAGAATTTCAGGGATCTCCCCCTCAGCAGGAGCACTGTCCTCTTGATTTGCTCGGGACAGTTCTTCTTTTGCATCCCCACTCTTTGCTTCTTTTTTCAGCACCTTTTCATTTCAAGAATGTATTTCTTGTCCAGCTTTCTCCTTGCTTTGCTGGGTTTACTCACTACTTCAGGACTCTCTTGAATCTCATCTTTGTCCTGTTCAACAGCCACTATGCTTGAAGCAACTACCTTCTTGTCTGCCATGCTTGGTCTGGTCTCCACTAACAATAGAGACTCTACGATTGAGGTGGTTGATGGCCTTTTGGACTTATGGCCAGCTTTGTTCTTCTTTAGGATTTGTGATATGGTGGCTTGATCCTCGTCAGCTTCATCTTGTTGTTGCTTCTTTCTTAGCATCCTCAGAGTCTCTATATCAGAGGACTCTACATGAATATCAGTTGTAGATCCTTGAGGCTCTTCTATCTGTCTAGCCCTTAGCTTCCTCTTGCCCTTGCTATTTCTGGTAAAGACAGAGGGTTCTCCCTTGTTGGCTTCTTCTTCTTGTTCTTCTTCCCTGACAACAGACATGTTTCCAGGAATGCCTACGTTGTTCAGATCCCCAGTTCTTCCACTAGATTCTGTCATCATTCGAACATGCTCTGCTGGGTTTCTCTTCCAGTTTTCAAACAACTGCTGGGTCATTCATCGATTTGGGTTTATGGCTTCTCCCTCTTCATCCCCAATTTTGTCACCTAGTGTAGATTGTAGAATGATACTTAGGAAACGTCCATATAACATCTTCTAAGGGGTTTTTGATTTCTTAGAGTTAATGATCCACTTGCCAATCTATTCGAGCAATACAGCTCCATAGTTGAGTTGTATACCATAAAACAAGGCCGTCATGAGCTTAAGTTGAGCTTCATTCACCGAGTCATGATCTGAGCTCTTGCAGCATATGCATTTTCCAATAATGTCAGCCAAGAACTTGTACCTTTGTGGGAACTCCTTCTTTTTGTACCCTTTTACAAAGGGGTTTTTCTTGTGATGCATTTTCCTTAGTCCCTCTTGGAAGTCTATGCTGTCTAAGAATGGGTGCCCTTCATTTTTGAAACATAGGGCCAGATTGAAGTCCTCTGCCTTTAGTGTGATTTCTACTTCCCTTACTCTTGTAGTGATGGTGTTGTCTTTAAACACACCATTCTTGTATAACTCCTTCACCAGCTTGGGATAGATAAGAGTATTTGTGCTCAATGCCTCTTCGAGACCCGCCTTCTCCAGTAAGGCCAGCGTCTTGTGAAATTTTGGTGGAGCAGTCTTGAACTCGTCAAAGCAGAGTCTGTAGCCTGAAACCACATTTGAAGCAGCCATTCATTCTGTAGTTAGAAGTGAGATCGGATTGAGCTTTCTGTTGATTTGGGGTTTTGCTTAGAGAGAGAGAGAGAATGGGAGAGATAATTATTTGAACTTCAGATTTCAAAATTGGGATTTCAACTTGTACTTGTAACTTTCCTCTCTTCTTTTTCGCTTAGTGGGGCAGGTATCGATTTTTGCTTGGCTCTTCGATTTTGACTATGCAGGAATGTAATGATTTGCTCTTGGCTTCTTCAAAGCTGAGGAGTCCTTAGGAAGACTACAATCGTTGAGGTAGTCTTATGTTCATTGAGTCTGTCCTACGATCATCGAGTCTGATCAGCATTCGTTGAATCAGTCCTACGATCGTCGAGTCTGTCTGAATCCTTGTGATGAGTTTTTGATAAAGCATTCTTTTAAGGCAACTCAGGAAGGGCCAACCTCTTAGAGAGATTCAAGGGTTAGGTTTGTTCCTGAGGCACCTCTTAGAGAGATTGCTATGTTATGAAGCTTGTCATCACAGGATATATTTTTGCTTTATGGATGGTGCTTGTGTCATCGTTGAGTCTGCACTACGATAGTTAAGTCTTTGCTACAATCGTTGAGGTAGTTTTCTTTTCAGCTCTACGATCGTGAGCTTTCCTTGATCATGTCTACGATTTTGAGTTCAGCCTTTGTATCTGTTATGGTTAGCACAATCTAGAGCATATATTTCATGGTTGTAGATTTAGCATACCTAGCTCACTTATTAACTTATTAAATCTGGATTCATCTAGTGGTTTTGTAAAAACATCAGCAAGTTGATTTTCAGTAGGGATATATTGTAAAGATATAGTTCCATTTTGCACATGATCCCTAATGAAGTGATACCTTATTTCTATATGCTTAGTCCTAGAATGCATGACAGGATTATGAGTTATTGCTATGACATTTGTGTTATCACATTGTATAGGAATAGATTTGAAGTCGAACCCATAGTCAGCTAGCTGATTTCTCATCCATAGGATCTCGAGCACAAAGAATGCCGAAGAATATATTATTCAACTTACGTAGTTGAGGTAGACACTGAGTTTTGCTTTTTGGTAAACCAGGACACAAGTATGTTTCCTAGAAGTTGACAAGTGTCACTAGTACTCTTTCTATCTATTTTGCATCCTGCAAAATCAGCATCTGTGTATACTATTAGTTCAAATGAGGATTCCTTGGGGTACCACAGCCCCAAGTAAGGTGTACCCTTAAGATACCTGAAGATCCTCTTTACAGCAGACAAATGTGACTCTTTAGGGTTAGCCTAAAATCTAGCACATATGCATATTGCAAACATTATGTCTGGTCTACTGGCAGTTAGGTATAAAAGAGAGCCTATCATACCTCTCTATTGAGTGATATCAATACTTTTACCTTTCTCATCCTTGTCAAGCTTGGTTGCAGGAGAAATTGGTGTTTTCATGGGAGAGGCTGATTCCATGCCATACTTCATCAGTAAGTCTTTGATGTACTTCGTTTGGTTTATGAAAATTCCTTCTTCAGTCTGCTTTACTTGCAGTCCAAGGAAGAAGTTCAGCTCACCCATCATGCTTATTTCAAACTTGCTCTGCATTATCTTAGAGAATCTCTTACATAACTTTTCGTTAGTAGAACCAAAGATAATGCCATCAACATAGATTTGAACTAGTAAGACTTTGTCTTTATGCTTTCTAAGAAATAATGTGGTATCTACTCTACCTCTAGTGAACCCATTTTCAATTAAGAAGTTAGTCAGTGTTTCATACCATGCTCTAGGTGCTTGTTTAAGACCATATAAGGCTTTATCTAATCTATAGACATAATTGGAAAGAGATGGATTGATGAAACCTGGAGGTTGCTCTACATAGACTTCTTCTTGGAGTTCTCCATTAAGAAATGCACTCTTAACATCCATCCAGAAGACTTTGAACTTCATGTGGGCAGCAAAGGCAAGAAAGATTCTGATGGCTTCCAGCCTGGCAACAGGTGCAAATGTCTCATCGTAGTCGATACCTTCTTCTTGAGAATAGCCCTTTGCCACTAATCTTGCCTGGTTTTTGGTTATGACCCCATCTTCATCCATTTTTTTTCTGAAGACCCACTTAGTTCTTATCGCAGGATGACTCTTTGGTCTTGGTACCAATCTCCATACTTTGCTACATTCAAATTTGTTGAGTTCTTCCTGCATGGCTTTTATCTAACTGGAGTCTTCCATAGCATCCTCTATCTTCTTTGGCTCTATTTGTGACAGGAAGCTTAGATAAAAACATTCATTCTGAGTAGCACCTCTTGTTTTGACTCTAGCACTCGGATCTCCAATGATTAGATCCTGAGTGTGATCTCTTGCCCATCTGTTGCTGATTGGGACATCTGTCCTGATGCCTTCCTGTCTTAATTCTTCAAGGTCTATCTCTTCTTCTTGGAGTGGAGGCTCGCTGTCTTGCATGGACCTCTCTACGATCACATTCTCATGCTCTACGATTTCACTATCTGGTACTACGATTGTAGTGTTGAGCTCGACGACTTCATTCATAGTGTCTGCATTATCGATCGTAGTGTCTTGAGGCAATCGCTTTGTTAAGCTAAGTCGGTTTCATCAAAGATGATGTGTATTGAGACTTCAACATTCGATTGTCTTCTTGTTGAACACCACTGTAAGCCTTCATTGTCATGGCATATCCAAAAGATCCCTTCATCCGACTTGGGCTGGAATTTTGTCAGATACTGCTTTCCATTATTGAGAATGTAGCATGCACAGCCAAAGACATGGAAGTAGCTGACACTTGGCTTTCTTCCTTTCCACAGTTCGTAGGGCGTCTTCTTAATCGTAGAGTGTATGAGTGATCTGTTCTGCGTGTAGCATGCAATGTTGATAGCTTCTGCCTAGAAGTATTCAGGCAGATGGGCTACAGCTAGTAGAGTTCTTCCAGCCTCTATCAAGGTTCTGTTCTTTCTTTCAGCTACTCCATTTTGTTAAGGAGTTCGTGGAGCTGAAAAGTTGTGACTGATCCCATTATCTATGTAGAACTGATCCATTTCTGAGAAATCGAATTCTCTGCCATGATCACTCCTTATGGCCTTGATTTTCTCTCCTTTCTCGTTCATCACTAGTCTGAACATCTTGATTAATTCGGAGCTAGTTTCATCCTTAGAAGTTAGGAAGAATACCCATGTGAATCTGGTGTAGTCGTCGACTATGACTAGAGAGTATCTTTTTCTTCCAAGACTGGTTGTTGGGATTGGCCTAAAGAGATCCATGTGAAGCAACTGCAGTGGCCTGTCAATAGAGTTGGCAGTCTTGCTCTTGAATGAGCTTTTGGTTTGCTTTCCAAGCTGACAGGCATTGCATGGCCTTTCCTTCACAAAGTTGAACTTGGGCAGGCCAGCTACTAGGTATTTTGATTCCAGTTTGGACTTACTTTTGAAGTTTAAGTGAGACAACCGTCTATGCCATAGCCAGCTCATTTCTTTATATGCTTTTGCTAGAAAATATATTATCTCATCTGAGCTTAGTTGACCAAGATCTACTATGTAGACATTTCCTTCTCTTGTCCTGGTTAGCTTTACAGCAGATGTCTTCAAATCTCTAACTTGACATTGGTTGTTGAGGAATGTCACTTGATGACCCTTGTCACAGAGTTGGCTGATACTTAGAAGATTGTGTTGAAGACCTTCCACATAGGCTACTTTGCTAAAAGATACTACACCATTGCCAGTAGAGCCATATCCTCATGTCTTGTCTGAGCTGTTATCTCCAAATATGATAGAGGGACCCTCCTTTTCTATGTAGTTTGATAGTAGGGCTTTGTTCCCTGTCATATGCCTTGAGCATCCACAGTCCAGATACCATGTTGAGGTCGTGGAGCTCTTTTCCTGTCAAAACATTTGAACCTTCATTTTGGTACCCATATTTGCATGGGTCCTTCATTGTTAGAGCCATTGGGGACCCAAATCTGTCTAATCTTGGGTCCCACATGCATGGAAATATAATAACACTTGGCAACCCTATGACCATATTTATTGCATATGAAACATTTATTATGATGCATGCCTGTGTGTGTATGATGATTCATCCTCCACTTGGACTTGTGTGGATCCTTAGGTATCCTTCTGTTAAACTGATTCTCATTTTTCCACTTGTCCTTGGATTTCATAAATAGTGATAAGTGTGCCTTCCCTCTACTGTACCTTCCTGGTTGATTCGTAGAGTTGGTCTTGCTTGACTCTACGATTCTTCGAGGTTGGTGAGTAGAGGTTAGGTTACTCTTCTCTTTTATGAACGCCAGACCAGCATGAGATCCTTTACTCCTATAAGTAAGAATAGAGACAGTAGGACAAGGTTTAACTGGTTCTTCTAACTATGAGGATTTCACAAAGGCAATGCCTCTACTAAAACTTGAGGCATTACTAGTGCTAGTTTCCTTTGTCTTTTCCACACAAGGCTCTGAGATGAATTCCCCAAAGCCTAGACCTGTTCTGTCGAATGTGCTTCTCTGACTAGAGAGCAGGCAGTCCATGGATGATGGGGATTTGTTCCATACAGAAATAGTCTTCTCTAGATCTTCAACTTTAGAGGTTAGAATAGACTCTCTTTGTGCATTGAGTGTGTTTGTCTATTTTAAGGTCTCATTCTCAGCCTCAAGCTTGGAAAGAAGATTAGTACTTAGAAGGGCTGTTTCAAGCTCTTCTTGAACTTTCTTCTTTTCCTCTTGAAGAAGTGAATGATCTTTAGACAAGACTCTGAACCACTTCATGTATTGATGTAGATCAGTGGTTATGCCATGCAGTGCAGTTCCTTAAGTCATTCATGTGTACATCAGTTGAGTTGAAATCAAATACCTCGTCGAGACTTACATCATGTATGTTGAGGCTTTGTTTGTCATTTGCATGTTTGGCCATTAAGCACAGATTGGCCATATGTGGTTCTTCTTCATCTCTGAAGTCAGCATTTGAGTCATTATCTGAGTCACTTCACGATCCTCCAGTTACTAGGCCTTTGTCTCTTTTCTGAGGCCTCTTGTTTCCTTTGTATTCCTTCTTTGCATGTGTTTTCTTCTTTAGTTCTTCTTTGATAGGTTTGTTGCAGTTGGCGATGAAGTGGCCAGGCTTTTTGCAGTTGTAGCATAAGTCATTCATTTGCTCCTGACTGCTATAATTGCTGACCTTTTTTGGCTTGTTGGGTTTGCCTTGACGCATGAACCTTCTTAATCTTTTCACCAGCATAGCAAAGTCATCATCATCGTCTTCATCATCATCAGAGTCAATCTAAGTGTTGACCTTTGATGCACTTTCAGTTGCCTTGAGAGCAACACCCTTATCCTTCCTTCTTCCTTCTGATAAGGTTTCAGTACGTTGGGTCAGCTCCAGTTCGTATGTCAGGAGATTTCTATATAGTTGTTGAACTGTCATCTCGTGAAGATTCGTTGACTCTCTTATAGCAGTGGTTTTGGCATCCGACTTGCTCGGTAGGGCTCTCATGAACTTTATGATCAAATCTTTGTTAGGATAGATCTTCCCATATGCTCGTAGAGAGTTGAGCAGAACGTTGAATCTCTCATAGGTGGCAGTCACGTTTTCTCCTTGAACATGAGCAAACATCTCATACTACTGTGTTAGGAGGGATTGTTCGTTTTCTCTGACCTCTTCAGTTCCTTCGTACAGATCAATAATGCTTCCCAAACCTCCTTAGAAGTTTTGCTGTTGACAACGTTTTCGAACAGATCGTCTTCTAAGGATTGGAACAGGATGTTCTTGGCCTTTTTGTCAAGTTGGATAGCTCTCTTCTCGTTGTCTGTCCACTTTTCTTTAACCTTGATTTGTATTCTGTTTGGATCATCAGTGGTTGGTGCAAGTTTCGTTGGAATATAGGGCTCATTTTGAACTGTCTCAAATAGATCTTCATCTATTGAGTCCATGTATGATTGCATCCTGACTTTCCAGTTAGTAAATTTATCCTTGTTGCATATTGGTGGCTTGCTGCCTCCCCCGGTCCTGGATTCGATTGGTACAAGTGCCATTGGATCTACTAAAGCTTGTAAGCTGTAAAATAGAACCTGCTTTGATACCAATTGTTAGTTCCTAGTTGGCACAATAGTTATCTAGAAGGGGGGTTGAATAGATATTTAAAAATCTTTTCGTTTTAAACTTGTCCTTTGATAATGATTAAAACTTAGCAGAATAAATGTTTGATTTAATTTTCTTTACCAAGCAATAGAGTAATGAGGGTGAGGCAGTTATGGCAGTTATAACAGATATAGCAGTTATTATATGAATGTAAATGACACAGTCGTTTTTAAGTGGTTCAGAGCACTTAAAGCTCCTAGTCCACTCTTCTACTCAACGAGTAAGATATCCACTAAGGATGTCAGTAACAACTTCTGAATCACACAGATTCCTTCTAGACCAGCAGTCTAGGAACTTCTTAGTTCATTCTTGAACTCTTCAAGTCCAGCAGACTTGGCTTTCTTACAATTCGCTACAAACTCTTCAAGTCCAACAGACTTGATACTCTTCTTCAGTTGGTTGATAATGTTGTGTTCTTGATGGTTGCTACTCAGTTGCTGTGTAAGCACTTGTTCTAAAGAACTGAGTAGCTGAGCAAGCTTTGCAATATCTCAGATTGTAGAGTTGAGCTTGAGAGAGATGTTCACGTTGTTAGTTCAATGCTTGCATAGTACTCTCTCATATGTCTGATCTGCATATATGTGATCTTGAAAACTATTCATTGGATTCATCCATTGAGCATTAAATGCATTTGACTTTTCTGATCTTTGATGGAGACATTTTTGCACATCTTCTAAAACTGCATTCTGGCCCACTGACACAGCATACTGCTTTCTCACCTAACACCTGAAAATGTGTTTTGTCCCTCTTACCCATGGTACTATCCTTAGCTTCTTCAATACGCTTCCTTGTTGAATACTAAGGATATTTCATATACTCTAGGACTGATGAGTACTGCAGCGTCTAGAATCCATTTCTCATATATTGAAATCTACCTTTACACAAATCATGAGGCTCGACGTTTTCTGGCACAAGAAAGATGCTCTACGATTCAGATCATGATACTCTACGATTCAGATCGTAGTAACTTGTTGCCTTGGTGCTTGATCTGATGCTATCATTTAGAGAGCACTACAATTTCTCTTAAACCCTTGCACACTACGATCTTTACTTGCTCGTGTTGTTGACTCTACATTCCCGAGAGCACACTACGATCGTTGACTTGTAAACTCCATGTTTCCTTCAGCACTCTACGATCGTGGAGTTGGCTCGGTAAACGTTGGGACCACTCTACGATTTCTGAAGAGTCCCCTTCAAGGCAGGCACACTACGATCTTTGAAGCTCTACGTTTCTGCCTTGACTTCTGCAATGTTGATCAGATGATACACTATGATTTCTTCGAACCCTATCTATTACATCTCAAGATCAACCTAACAGCTTTGATCTTTCTATCTATACATTTTATTACAAAATGATACACGTTAAGATCTTAGATCAACCTAACAAATTTGATCTATCACTAAGTCCTTGTAAATATCTTACTTGGAAAGAACTTTACAAATAATCATGAGTATATACATTAAAACATCAAATCATAATATGCATTCTCCCAACAGAACCTATCATACCTCTATATTGAGTTATATCAATACTTTTACCTTTTTCATCTTTGTCAAGCTTGGTTGCAGGAGCAATTGGTGTCTTCATGTGAGAGGCTGATTCCATGCCATACTTCTTGAGTAAGTCTTTAATGTACTTGGCTTGGTTTATGAAAATTCATTCATCAATCTGCTTTACTTGCAGTCCAAGGAAGAAATTTAGCTCACCCATCATGCTCATTTCAAACTTGCTCTGCATCAGCTTAGAAAATCTCTTACATAACTTTTCATCAGTAGAACCAACAATAATATCATCAACATATATTTGAACTAATAAGACTTTGTCTTTATGCTTTCTAAGAAACAGTGTGGTATCTACTCTTCCTCTAGTGGACCCATTTTCAATTAAGAAGTTAGTTAGTGTTTCATACCATGCTCTAGGTGGTTATTTAAGACCATATAAGGCTTTGTCTAATCTATAAACATAATTGGAAAGACATGGATTGATGAAACCTGGAGGTTGTTCTACATAGACTTCTTCTTGGAGTTCTCCATTTAGGAATGCACTTTTGACATCCATCTGAAAGACTTTGAACTTCATGTGAGCAGCAAAGGCAAGAAAGATTCTGATGGCTTCTAGTCTGGCAACAGGTGCAAATGTCTCATCTTAGTCAATGCCTTCTTCTTGAGAGTAGCCCTTTGCCACTAATTTTGCCTTGTTCCTAGTTATAACTCCATCTTCATCCATTTTGTTTCTGAAGACCCACATGGTTCCAATGATAGGATGACTCTTTGGTCTTGGTACCAATCTCCATACTTTGCTTCGTTCAAATTGGTTGAGTTTTTCCTATATGGCTTCTATCCAACTAGAGTCTTCCATAGCATCCTCTATCTTCTTTGGTTCTATTTGAGATAGAAAGCTTAGATAAAAGCATTCATTTTGAATTGCAGCTCTTGTTTTGACTCTAGCACTCGGATCTCCAATGATTAAATCCTGAGTGTGATCTCTGGCCCATCTATTACCGGTTGGGACATCTGTCTTGATGCCTTCTTGTCTTAAGTCTTCAAGATCTATTTCTTCTTCTTGGTGTGGAGGTTCACTGTCTTGCATAGACCTCTCTACGATCTCATTTTCTTGCTCAACGATTACACTATCTGGCACTGCTATCGTAGTGTTGGGCTCGACAATTTCTTTCATAGTGTCTGCACTATCGGTCGTAGTTTCTTGAAGCACTATGTTGTCTAAGTCTGTTTCATCAAAGATGATATGGATTGAGACTTCAACACTCAGTGTCTTCTTGTTGAACACTCTATAGGCCTTACTGTCTGTGGCATATCCAAGAAAGATTCCTTCGTCTGACTTGGGCTGAAATTTTGTCAGGTACTGCTTTCCATTGTTGAGAATGTAGCATGCATAGCCGAAAACATGAAAGTAGCTGACATTTGGCTTTCTTCCTTTCCACAGTTCGTAGGGCGTCTTCTTGATCGTAGAGTGTATCAGTGATCTGTTCTGCGTGAAGCATGCAGTGTTGATAGCTTCTGCCTAGAAGTATTCAGGCAGATGAGTTGCTGCTAGTAGAGTTCTTCCAGCCTCTATCAAGGTTTTGTTCTTTCTTTCAGCTACTCCATCTTGTTGAGGAGTTCGTGGAGCTGAAAAGTTATGACTGATGCCATTGTCTGAGCAGAACTGGTCCATTTCTGAGGAGTCGAATTCTTTGCCATGATCACTCCTTATGGTCTTAATTTTCTCTCATTTCTCGTTCATCATCAGTCTAAATATCTTGATTAATTGGGAGCTCGATTCATCCTTTGAAGTTAGGAAGAATACCCATGTGAATCTGGTGTAGTCGTCGACTATAACTAGAGAGTATCTTTTTCCTTTAAGACTAGTTGTTGGGATTGGCCCAAATAGATCCATGCGAAGCAATTGCAGGGGCTTGTCGATAGAGTTGGCAGTTTTGCTCTTGAATGAGCTTCTGGTTTGCTTTCCAAACTGACAGGCATTGCATGGCCTCTCTTTTACGAAGTTGAACTTAGGTAGGCCAGCAACGAGATCTTTTGATGCCAATTTGGACATACTTTTGAAGTTTAAATGCGACAACTGTCTATGCCATAGCCAGCTCATTTCTTCAGATGCTTTTGTCAGGAATTATATTGTCTCGTCTGAGCTTAGTTAACCAAGATTCACTGTGTAGACATTTCCTTCTCTTGTCCCGATTAGCTTTACAGCATATGTATTCAAATATCTGACTTGACATTGGTTGTTGAGGAATGTTACTTGATGACCCTTGTCGCAGAGTTAACTGATGCTTAGAAGGTTGTGTTGGAGACCTTCCACATATGCTACTTTGCTGAACGATAATGCACCATTGTCAGCAGAGCCGTATCCTCTTGTCTTACCCGAGCCGTTGACTCCAAAGATTACTGAGGGACCCTCCTTCTCTATGTAGTTAGATAGAAGGGCTTTGTTCCCGGTCATGTGCCTTGAGCATCCACTGTCCAGATACCATGTAGTGATCGTGGAGCTCTTTTCTTGTCAAAACATTGAACCTTCATTTTGGTACCCATATTTGCATGGGTCCTTCTTTGTTAATGCCTTTGGGGACCTAAATATGTTTAATCTTGGGTCTTACATGCATGGAATTATAATAACACTTGGCAGTCTTGTGACCATATTAATTGCATATAATACATCTAGTATGATGCATACATGTGTGTGTATGATGATTCATCCTCCATTTGGACTTGTGTGGTTCTTTAGTTGTCCTTCTGTTAAACTGATTCTCATTCTTCCATGTGTCCTTGGATTTCATAAATAGTGATGAGTGTGCCTTACCTCTACTGTACTTTCCCAGTTGATTAGTAAAGTTGGTCTTGCTTGACTCTACGATTCTTCGAGGTTGGTGAGTAGAGGTTAGGTTACTCATCTCTTTTATGAATCCCAGGCCAGCATGAGATCCTTTACTCCTTTGAGTATGAACGGAGACAGTAGAACAAGGTTGAGCTTGTTCTTCCTTCTGTGAGGATTTCACAAAGGAAATGCTTCTACTAAAACTTGAGGCATTACTAGTGCTAGTTTCCTTTGTCTTTTCCACACATGGCTCTGAGATGGATTCCCCAAAGACTAAGCATGTTCTATCGAATGTACTTCTCTGACTAGAGAGCAGGGAGTCCATGGATGATGAGGATTTGTTCCATGCAGAGATAGTCTTTTCTAGTTCCTTAATTTTAGAAGTTAGATTAGACTCTCTTTGTACATTGAGTGTGTTTATCTGTTTTAAGGTCTCATTCTCAGCCTCAAGCTTGGAGAGAAGATTAGTACTTAGAAGGGCTGTTTCAAGCTCTTCTAGAACTTTCTTCTTCTCCTCTTGAAGAAGTGAATGATCCTTAGACAAAACTCTGAACCACTTCATGTATTGATGTAGATTAGTGGTTATGCCATGCAGAGCAGTTCTTAAATCATTTATGTCTACATCAGGTGAGTTGAAGTCAAATACCTTATCGAGACTTACATCATATATGTTGAGGTTTTTTTGTCCTTTGCATGTTTGGCCATTAGGCATAGATTAGCCATTTGTGGTTCTTCATCATCTCCGGAGTCAGCATTGGAGTCATTGTCTGAATCACTCCATGATCCTCCAGCTACCAGGCCTTTGTCTCTCTTCTGAGGCCTTTTGTTGCCTTTGTATTCCTTCTTTGCATGTGTTTTCTTCTTTAGTTCTTCTCTTAGAGGTTTGTTTTAGTTGGCAATGAAGTGGTCAGGCTTCTTGCAGTTGTAGCATAGATCATTCATTTGCTCCTGGCTGCTGTAATTGCTGACCTTCTTTGGCTTGCTGGGTTTGCCTTGACGCATGAACCTTCTTAATCTTTTCACCAGCATAGCAAGGTCTTCAACATCGTCCTCATCATAATCAGAGTCAATCTCAGTGTTGACCTTTGATGCACTTTCAGTTGCCTTGAGAGCAACACCCTTATCCTTCCTTCTTCCTTCTGATAGGGTTTAAGCTCGTTGAGTCAGCTCCAGTTTGTATGTCAGGAGATTGCCATATAGTTGTTGAACTACCATCTCGTGAAGATTCTTTGACTCTCTTATAGCAGTGGTTTTGGCATCCCACTTGCTCGGTAGGGCTCTCATGAACTTTATGATCAGATCTTTGTTAGGATATATCTTCCCATATGCTCGTAGAGAGTTGAGCAGAACATTGAATCTCTTATAGGTGGCAGTCACGTTTTCTCCATAAACATGAGCAAACATCTCATACTGCTGTGTTAGGAGAGATTGTTTGTTTTCTCTGACCTCTTCAGTTCCTTCGTACAGATCAACAATGCTTCCCAAACCTCCTTAGAAGTTTTGCTGTTGACAACGTTTTCGAACAGATCATCTTCTAAGGATTGGAACAGGATGTTCTTGGCCTTTTTGTCAAGTTGGACAGCACTCTTCTCGTTGTCTGTCCACTCTTCTTTAACCTTGATTTGTATTCTGTTTGGATCGTCAGTGGTTGGTGCAAGCTTCGTTGGAATATAGGGCCCATTTTGAACGGTCTCAAATAGATCTTCGTCTATTGAGTCCATGTATGCTTGCATCCTGACTTTCTAGTTTGCAAATTTATCCTTGTTACACATTGGTGCCTTGCTGCCTCCTCCCGTTCTAGATTCGCTTGGTACGTGTACGATTGGATCTACTAAAGCTTGTAAGCTGTATAATAGAACCTTCTTTGATACCAATTGTTAGTTTCTAGTAGGCACAATAGTTATCTAGAAGGGGGGTGTCGACGTCGGGATTTTTGAATGTCCCTTTCCGTTACTTGTTCTTTGGTGTTCTCATTTTAGGTGAGATTTGTTTGAAAAAACAAGTGAAAAAGGTCCGACATTTATGATGTCGATGATGGGACTGTTAAGAGTCGCCAGTTGGTTTTTTAAATGGTTGTACCAGCACAACCGAGAAAAGGTTTGCACATTGACCCAGTGATGTGACACTGATATACGAGTCGGTGAAACCGAGATTCGTTTAGGGTCCGGGGACTTAGTTATGCGGGGGGAAGGTGTTAGGCACCCCCGACATCCGTGTTATCATGGTGTCCGCCTCTTTTCAAGAAACTATTATCTAAGTGTGTGTGTGTGTGGGTCAATGTGCTATTATATGGAAGTTGTGTGAGGCCTCATTCGATCCTATATACACAGGGTTTGAATTTATGTAAAAAATCAGTTTTAGCAAGATATGACAGTGATGTTTTATAAAAGAGGTTTTTCAAACCCTGATGCTCAATAGGAATTGAGACCTTTTACACTCCCATTTTATTAAGTGATGGGCTGGATTGATTTTATTTGACGGATACGAGGCATCCGTGCGAAAATAATATATACAAAAATAATGCCGACTTCCTCGTGGGTATGGAAACCATCTGAAGAAATTCAGACACCGCAGAATAATTTACAAGCTGCTTACAGCTGAAAATGTCCATCATGGGAACCGAATCTAGATTCAATGGGATGAATTTGTGTTCACATGATTCCTAGGTTCACAAGATACTGCAGTTTATATGAAAGAAGTAAGCAGGTATATATATAAAAGCGGGAAATATATATATACAGACATGATCACCAACCACAAAGTACCTCCACGGGGGATCAGAAATGTAAATAAAGCTGTTAAAAGCTATCAACCGCCACGGAGGAAACTCCAGGCGAGACAAAACGTAAATAAAGCTGTAAAGCGATCAACTGCCACGAAGAAAACTCTAGGCAGGACGAAAATATATATATATATAAGCAATAAATGCACCTTGGATGTAAAATTGTGCTCATCGATGAAAATGTTTGACCACGGTTCATATATATATATATATATATATATATATATATATATATATATATATATATATATATATATATATATAAATCAGCTAAACGCATATAGGATATAAAATCCGAGGCTCATCGATTAAGTCCCATATATAGTTAATATATATAAATGTATATATATATACATATATATATAAAAGCAATAAACACCTGCATCGAAAGTCTCAGCTCATCGAACAAAGTTCGACACATATATATATATATATATATATATATATATATATATATATATATATATAAAAGCAAAAGTAAACACTCGATCAAAATCAGGCTCAATCGAGGCATAACTTCGATAATGTTAGTCAATATATATATATAATATATATATATATACATGATATAATGAAACCACGATAGAAAGTCCGAAGGCAAAAACAAACAACACGACTCTCAGCGTGTAGAAGGGTGTGTGCAAAGATGAAGAAAAGACTCTAAAGTGTGTGAGAAGGCTTACTACGGTGGCCGATAAAAAAATGCTTCTATATCTTTAGAGTGGGTAAACACTTGGCTTTTGTGGGTAAAAAGAGGCTATATATGAGCTCATGGTGTGTTTGAGTGGGGAAATACATTGCTGTGTGGGCGAGTCTGAGCCGGATTGTGTAGGGTTTCCCCGTCTTTTTTCTCTTCGCAAAATGGCCACCCAAAGCCCTCTATTTATAGAGGGGGGAGCCATAGGTCTACCTGCGGCACCTAGTAGTAGGTTTACCTGTGGCTGTCCGGGGTGCCCAGGCGATGTGGGTCCCAGCAGTGTCAAAGAAATCGTACATTCTGACAACGCGATGTTATTTCGATTAACGCTCATAACTTTCAATCCGGGAGTCCGATGGAAACGTGCCATACCATTCCGGAAAGCTCTTTCTGAGAGCTACATAATGACATATGATTTGACATTTTTTGATTCCAGGAAGATGGGTACATGACCGAAATGGCATTCCTAGGTTTCCGTCAGGCAATCCGGTGAGCCGTTTTATGTAGTTTGCGTTCCGGAGTTAAGATATTGCTCTTGTGGGACTTCCTTTGTAGTATTTTGAGTTGAAATGAGTGTATTTGATTTAAAGTGAAGTTGAGTTAGAAAAATGACCATTTTGCCCCTCCCAGGGTTATCTCCGGTTTTCGCGCAGTTGTAGTAGTCGTTTCTCAGGGTTATCTCTGAGGCTGACTTGATGTTGACTTTGACTGTCCTCAGGGTTATCTCTGAGGTTGGCTTGACCTCTGAGGGCTATCTCCGGGCTATCTCCGGGCTTTCTCAGATCTTGATCTTGATCCTCGGGGTTATCTCCGAGGTTGAAAACTGACTTTCCGGGATTATCTCCGGGGTTTTTGAAGTTGATGTCGTAGTCCTCCGGGGTTATCTTTGAGTGTAAAAAAAACGGTTTTTCCCTCCTGCATGGTTAGTAACAGGAGGAGAAAATTTTGAGTGTCTACAGATGCCCCTCTTTATCATGTTCATGCAATGCAATGGAATGGACATGATAAAGATTAGTAGACACTTGAAACATGACAATGTATTTTCAATGATGCAAATCGCAATGTAGTGAATGTTTATAATGAATATGAAAATGTTTTTGCAAATTATAGTTCGTAGATCGTAGATCGCACATCGCATTTTGCACTTCGCTTTTCGCATTTGGCCAAATCGCACATCGCATTTCGCACATCATAAATCGCACATCGCATATCGCAAATCGCATATCCCAAATTGCAAATCGCAAAATCGCAAATCGTAATGTAATGAATGTTATGCTGAATGTTAAAATGTATTCGCAAATCGCTTTACCTTTACCGATCATTGTTGATGCATATGCTGGTGTTGACTCCAATGGTTTGGCATTTAATCGCTAATGCTTGTTTGATGAAGATAAGTTGGGATTTTTTCCACATCTCTGATGGGGATGACGTTCTGAAATCACCCGACCCTCCCGATGTATTCGCTGGTAGTTGCAAAGGTGTCTATCCTGCTGATCGCCAAACTATTTTGGTTCCCACTCGAATGGTGGCAAACAAAGCTTTCATCGCTGAACTGTCTTTATGTCGTGCTGAATGCCAATGGTTTAGAATACCAAATCTCCTGATACCTTCGCTGAAGTAATATTCCACGGATTACTTCACTAGATTTCGCCTGATGTTACGCTGGATTGATGACAACCACCAGATGTCTCACCCTTTTTGAGGTGATTTGGAGTTTCCTCTCGCTGCTGGGTGCTTGTGCCCTATTTCCTTGAGTGCTTGATTTGCCATCCTGGTGAATTGATGACTTGAATTCCGCTGACATCCCTGGGGGTTGCAACTCATTCTTTCGCTGCCCCGATTGGAACTTCGGTGTAGAGGCCTCAACTTGTGAGGACTTAAAGCATGTTGATGGTGTAGATTTCATTCGCTAGACCTTTCATCATTGGCCTTCTTTCTTATAGAATTTTCCCCTTCTTTTGATGAGAGGCTTTATTTCGCCTTAAACTTCTTCCCTTTCTGGGAATCGGAGAATTCCCCAGTCATTCTGCAAGTTGTTGTCGGGGATTCATACGAGGAACTCTGTTTGTTGAACAAATCGCGAGTGAATAATATCTGAATCGCCATTGAGATGATGATAGACCATGCTGATGGCGCTGACTAGTGCATTTTCCACTTTAGTATGGTTGATAAATGCCCCAGTTTTGAGTTGTCGCTGCTTCCGAGATTGCCCCAATCTTATTGTAAGGGACCCACTATCCGGTTGTCGCCAATTTTAAAATTGCCCCAGCCTTGCTTATTGTCTGGGATAGTTTCTTTGACAGATGAGCTGATAAGATACCGAGATCGCAAGAGGCTTTTACTTATGTACCATCCGTGAGCAGTAGTGGATGTGGGCTTTGATGTTGATGACTCTTTCGGTAGGGATGTCGCTTTGTTAGAGAGATGATGCTCTAACTCATAGGGATATCGTTGTTGCTGAGCGGGATGACACTATATCTACCCGAGATATCGCATGTAGTTAGCGGTGGATCTGTTGGCTCGTGTAGAAACCCTTGGGCAGGAGATCACAGTGTTACCTCCTTCTTCAGAGAGGGAATCCATGTTGGACTTGATAGCCCGCATATACATTGATTTGTAGATGGGCTTGTATTTTCCTGCACAAACTAGCTTAGCCATTTTGTCATGTACAGTACACATTGTATATATCAAACAGCATTATATATGGCAAGGAAATATATTTTAATTCACTTCCCTTTTAGTTGTGCCTTGTTACTTGCTTGATATTTGCTTGTTTCTCCAGGACTTTGTGATCTTGATGTATTCTGAACTCCTCCTTGATGGATGGACATTGAGATGTCTCAGGATTTTCAGAATGGATCGTCGATCTATTTGTATTCCCTACCATCTTTGGTGTCTTGGGACTTGTTTCTGTATGTGGCTATGGATAGGAGTGAGTTTATTTTTCCTATGGTGAGACCGGACCATATAACATGGCTACCTACGTACTCCCGTGTATTATGGAGATCAGGTCGACGTAGTTCACCCTGGGTATAGGGCGGATTGCAGATGAAAAGTTTAATCCCATGTACAGGATAAATTGAAGGTGTGAAAGGTTTAATCCCTGGTGGGATAACCGAAGTTGAAGGAAATGAAGTGAAACCAGTTAAGTGGTTTGAAAAGTGTGTTTTTTTTCACGAGGCGCGATGATGGGTAAAAAGGAAAGGTTGTATGTAGTGAGGGTTAAAGAACCTGAAATGACTGGTGATCTGATGATCCAAAACCAGGATGTTTGCTTGATGGTAACCTCAGACATAGTATCGTTTCACGGTGTCTGAATTGATGAGTTTGCAGAAATTCATCACCGTTCATTTCCTATAATCTGAAAGCACCTCCTGTCAACATCTCCTTGACAATAAACGGGCCTTCCCAGTTCGGGAAAATTTCCCTTTAGTCTGAGCTTGGTTGTCAATGATCTTTTTCAAAACCAAGTCGTGTTGTTTGAACTGTCATAGTCAGACTTTTCTATTGTAGGATCTTCTTTATAAGTAGAAGGCCGCTCATTTGTGGGCCACATACTTTCCCATGGATTTCATCCATAGCCTCTGAGCTTGGTCCTCGTCCAAACATCTGAGGAGACATTGTTCTGCATCTCTTTTATAGAGTGCATCTCCGCTCAGGTAGAATTTCATAGCAAGTCGATGGATCCGCCTTTTCCTAGTCGGGCTTGCTTCAATGGGTGTAGTCTATCTTGTGAGTGCCCATTGATATATTGATATCAATGGTGTTGGATGGAAGGTAGCTCATCCGATACTTCTCCAATGTAATTCCTATAGGCTGGAGCCTTTTGTTGGGCAAATGTGAGGGTCGACATGTCTTCCTTATCATGTATGTTGATCAAGGAGGCCCAGGTTGCTAGAGCATCTGCAAAATCATTCCTATTCTGAGGAATGTTGAGGAAAGATTTTTCTTCAAACTCCGAAGCCATCTATAGAACCTGCCGATGGTAAGGCAGCAACTGTAGAACCCGTTGAAGAGATTTTTTTCTTTTTCTTTTTTCTCTTTTTTTTTATTTTTTTTTCTTTTTTTCATTTTTTTTATCTATTAGATCGCGGAAAAGAGCCATATGGCTCACTGATAGGTAGCTCCAGCATTGATGAGGCCGAATGACAATTGTCTATAGCAAAGGGCTCCCCAAGGCGTGATGAATGAAGTTTTCTCATGATCATCTTCAGCAACCATGATTTGATGGTACCCCGTGGAGCAATCAGCAAAGGAGTACATGTCGTATCGAGCTGTATTGTCAATAAGTATGTGGATGAACGACACGTGAAAGCTATCTTTGAGGCAAGCTTTATTCAAATCTCAGTAATCCACACAAACTCGCACCTCCCTTCCCAGTTTCGGCACGGGGACTATGTTGGATAGCCATTTAGGTTATGTTGACACCATGATGATGCCGGCTTGAAATTGTTTCACAATTTCTTCTTTAACTTTTAACTTCCACTCAGGTTTTAATCGCCTGAGCTTCTGCCTGAGTGGCTTGAATCCCCCTTTGATGGGAAGGCAATGAATGATAATGTCTGTGTATAAACCGACCATGTCTTCGTGAGACCATGCAAACACATCCTGGAATAGGGTCAATAGAGTAACCATGTAATTCCTTTGATTTGGAGTGAGGTCCATACCAATCTGGACTGGTTTGGAGTTTTCTAAGGTTCTGAGGTTTAAAAGAGGTGGTTCGATCAAGATTTGGCTTGGGTTTGTCTTCGACCCATTCTTTGATCTCCTGAGGTATCTCATAGTCATCTTGTATTTCCATCAAGTTTGAGTCCAACTTTACATCAAAGTTCTGATCCTTGTGGAGAATAGGCACCTCATCGACAAAATACAGCACATCTAAATTCAGAGTCCTGAAACAAAATATGCTTTCACTTAGTATATAACATTGTTCAATCACACAAAGTGTTAGCCTGTAATGACAAAAGTAACTGCTAATACTATACAGAAAAAGTAAGCAGTTATTGCTATCTACAAGATAGAGAGAGTTTCTTCCCTTTTTACCCTCATCGGCATATGCAAGGAGTGTTACTTCAATTGTCGAGGGCAAAGTCTTGGTGGACCGCAATGATGGAGGGGCTATCATCAACCTCCTTCTCCCGAATGATGACCATTACGTCTGGGCAATCATCATTTGGGGTGTAAGTGTTTGAGAAGTGTTTGTTTGGGTTTTTGTTTGGTTTGATCGCACCATGAATGGCTACCTACGTACTCCTATTGAAGAGGAGATCAGGTCTTTTGTAGTTCAGGCTTTGGTTTGAAAAGGTTCAAAGAGGTAAGTGGTGAGAAGAGTGTAGAGATGTTTTTTTTTATTTATTTACATGCATGGAAAATAAAAGGCATACTACGAAGAAAGTGATACCGTTCCAACATTTTTTGGAACTCGTAACTTCATCCCCTGGATCTACATCTTCTCGGCTAGTTGAGGCCTGATAGTCCAGTTGTTAGTGGTTATGTCGCCTTCAGGGCTCGTGATAGAGGTTACACCTTGATTCTGAATGTCTTCGCTTATGGCCATAACTTGATCGCTTCTTATTCAGTACATTCCTCAGGGATGCTTGAAATGGACGTATTGCAAAAAGGGATGAACTCTGGATTCTTTAATGGGTTGGATTCCCCGATAATCTCACCACCTTTTTCTTCATCTATTCCTTCGCCTTTTTCATGGGTTTCAAAGGATTCAACCATGAAATCTTCCTCGAACTGTTGTTGCATTTCTTATAAAGAACTTTCCTTTTTGGTTTTTTCTTCCTTGGAAAGGATTAGTATTTCCTCTACATCATCCAAGGTGATAAGATCAGGAACATGGTTGATATCTTGGAACCATAGGACGTTTGATGTTGGCGGGGGAATCTCCTTTGGGGATGCCTTTGTCTCTTCTATCATTTCTTGCATTAAGATCAGTCCACCTTGTGTTCTGGCAGAATTGTCGCTCATAGCCTTCACCTCACTTGTACTGCCTGTCTCGAATAGACATCTTAAGCTTTTTATTTCCTTTTCACCTTTTTTGGTCATGGGAAATTCTATATCCAGCTCTCCATTTCCAATGAGATCCTGGATTTTATGCTGCAAAGACTAGCATTCTTCAGTCGTATGCCCAAGTGAGTTAGAATGGTAGAGACATATCTTGGTTGAATCATAACTCTTTATCTTGGGCTTCATAGGAGGCAGCAACTCAGTAATCCTTCTTTCGCTTATCAGAGTATAGCATTTCTTCTTTGGATTTGCTTAGAGGGGTGAATTTCCGGACTCTTTTGGAGGTTGTTTGATCTTTCATCTTTGAGAATTCGCATTCCCTCGATTGGTTCTTCCGCTGGCGAGATCTTCTAACAATTTTATCATCCCCCTTTTCTTGTACTTTCAGCCTGCTTTGATCTTCTTCATTTAGCTGGCTCATCACAGAGAGATATGGGCATACATTATGGTTAACCTCCTTTTTCTCTTGGCTTTCTAATAGTTGAGTGAAAAATTTCTTTGTTTCCTGATGTGGGCGCACTATCAGCTTAGCCAGCATATTTACTTGATTCTGGATCGCCTCTAATTTTTGCATTACTGGCATACCCTCCTCCGAGTTTTCCCACTCTAGGACATTTGTTATGCGCTTTTGGGGGTATTCCTCCATCCTTCGTATGTACTTACAAATTGGATACATTTTAGCGCTTCCTGACCCGATCATGTTTACTTCTTCCGTATCATGTCGCATCGGAAGGTTGGTGTTGATATTTTGTTGGTCAGGTTGTTCGACCACAATACTTCCACTTTCGATCAGAGTTTGAATCTTATGTTTTAAGGACCAACAATCCTGTGTATCGTGTCCTGGAGACCCTGAGTGGTAAGCACATCTTTGGCTTGGATTGTATCTTTTGCTCCCTGGTTCCAGAGGTGGCGCTAGTTCGGTAATTTTCTTATGATCCATTAATATTGCCAATACATGTTCAAGGGAATCGCCCAGTGGAGTGAATACCCGATTTTTCGTTCTTTTAAATTTTATTTTCTTGTCTGGGTATTGGTTGAATGCAGCCTGTTGTTGAGATGGCATATTGTCTTGCATTTTCCAAATGGGGGGACTGTAGTTTGGCCTCCTAGCTTGCCCCTGTACAACAAGGGATACATCTTCATTGCCTTTATCGGGTACCCCCTTAGGATCGCTCGCATACTTAGCAATTTGTATATACTTGGCGACTACTTCCAAGGCAGTGAAGTCTTTAATCTTGCCTGCCTTAAGGCCCATCTCTGCCATTTCGTCGTGTTTGATCATTTCCGCAAATAGCTTTCCTATGCCTGCTAGGAACCTCTCATAGTAAGGAGCCTCTTGGATATCAATAAATTTCATTACCATCTCAGTTTCTGTCATTGATGGAATGACTTGTGCTGCTAGATGTCTCCACCTTTGGGCATATTCTCGAAAAGATTCAGTACTTTACTTTTTCACTTTAGTCACTTGATATCGATCCGGTGCCATTTGTGACTGAAAACTGTACTGATTTAGAAAGGCGTGGGCCAATTCTTCCCAGTTGTGGATTTTGGCATTGTCAAGTCACGCATACCAGGCTTTAGCTTCTCCAGTGAGACTCTTTTGAAAAAGTTGCATTATGAGGCTTTCATTTTCAGCATAAGACCCCTGTTTGCCAATGTACACTTTTAGGTGCGTATAGGGATCACCAGCCCCATTGTACTTTTCAAACTCTGGGACTTTGAATTTGGTAGGATATTGAGCCCCTGGGAATATACAGAGATATAACTGGGTGACACTCCCATAATTTCCAGTCCCTTTAATTGACCGGATGGTATCCTCCATTTGTTGGACTTTCTTTCTTATATCCCCAGTTTCTCGATCATCCCTGAGATTTGTGATTTCTTTATTGGAATGAGGTTTAGGTATCTGGGTTTCCATCTTTTTACCAATGCCTGACCGCCTTTACAGTATGAAGGAATACGGTTGAGTAGGCATTATGCAGCACTGCGTATTTTTACTTTGTTCTTTTAGAAAGACAACCAATTCTGCTATCTGATTCCTTAATCCTTCAAACTCCTCTCAGGAAATAGGAGTAGGATCAGGCTGGGCACTTGTAGCCATGTTTGACGGTGGGCTCAGTGCCTTCTTGGATTTTAACCGGGTAACGGGACCGATTGCTTCCCTGCGAAAGACTTGCATAGTTTAGTCTTTAGGGAATGTGTATAATAACATGCTATGTGATGTGTACATTTTAGGATTTTTATCCTGCAAAACGGATGTTAGCTGTTTGGAGCATGCTAAAAATATGTATGTGTACACATTTCTTCATATTTCTCATTACATGGAGATAGATATGGAATGAAATTACAAGTAATCGTGTTTACAAGTAATTTGAAATGAGAGAGCATGAAGAGACATTCCTCCGTTATGGGTTTATCAGAGGCTGACCTATCTTAGGTTACTCTCGCGGCTTTTTGGCATGAAGGTTCCAAAATCATCGCAATCTACTAGACGGGAAGTTAATCCGGTCTTTCAACTGGAGTGAATTTGGGTGGTGCCTTTCCTGAGCCTCGGAGAATTAGTCTTCTCACGAGTCCAGTAATCAAACACCGACGGGATAGCCTCCTGGTGGAGGGACCACACAACATACATTCATATACATTACGTCTCATCGTATGAAAATGATGACATGTGCGAAGCACTAATATCACAAGCAGATATGGTGTGAAGCACTAATATCACAAAGCAGTTATAGTGCGATGCACTAAGTAAGGAAATGCATTCGTACACATTCATCTAATGTAAATACAACATCCATACACAAGCAGATAACACTTTTGAAAAGATTGTAATAGCGGCTTAAGTCCTCTTACTAGAGTCCCCGGCAGAGTGGCCACCTGTCGACGTCGGGAATTTTGAATGTCCCTTTCCGTTACTTGTTCTTTGGTGTTCTCATTTTAGGTGAGATTTGTTTGAAAAAACAAGTGAAAAAGGTCTGACATGTATGATGTCGATGATGGGACTATTAAGCGTTGCCAGTTGGTTTTTTAAATGGTTGTACCAACACAACCAAGAAAAGGTTTGCACATTGACCCAGTGATGTGACACTGATATACGGGTCAGTGAAATCGAGATTCGTTTAGGGTCCGGGGACTTGGTTATGCGGGGGGAAGGTGTTAGGCACCCCCCGACATCCGTGTTACCACGGTAACCGCCTCTTTTCAAGGAACTATTATCTGAGTGTGTGTGTGTGTGGGTCAATGTGCTATTATATGGAAGTTGTGCGAGGCCTCATTCGAACCTATATACACAGGGTTTGAATTTATGTAAAAAATCAGTTTTAGCAAGATATGGCAGTGATGTTTTATAAAAGAGGTTTTTCAAACCCTGATGCTCAATAGGAATTGAGACCTTTTACACTCCTATTTTATTAAGTGATGGGCTAGGATTGATTTTATTTGACAGATGCGAGGAATCCATGCGAAAATAATATATACAAAAATAATGCCGACTTCCTCGTGGGTATGGAAACCATCTGAGGAAATTCAGACACCGCAGAATAATTTACAAGCTGCTTATAGCTAAAAATGTCCATCACGGGAACCAAATCTAGATTCAATGGGATGAATCTATGATCACATGATTCCTAGGCTCACAAGATACTGCAGTTTATATGAAAGCAGTAAGCAGGTATATATATAAAAGCGGCAAATATATATATACAGACATGATCACCAACCACGAAGTACCTCCATGGGATATCAAAAATGTAAATAAAGTTTTTAAAAGCTATCAACCGCCACGGAGGAAACTCCAAGCGGGACAAAACGTAAATAATGCTGTAAAGCGATCAACTGCCACGAAGAAAACTCCAGGTAGGACAAATATATATATATATATATATATATATATAATAAAATGCACCAGATGTAAAATCCAGGCACATCGAATAGAGTTCGACCACAGTTCATATATATAAGTATATATATATATATATATATATATATATATATATATATATAAATAAAACATACATGAAGAATACCATATGACATCGGCGATAAGTTTTTAAAAGAAAAACTTAAACAACAGAAAAAAGAAAAGATTAAGAAGATGACCGGTGAATCGGTAAAGTAATCTCTTTCTTTTATTTATAAACATTTGGGGAAGGGATTACATTAATTCCTAGACTAAATGTTTAAGGGAAGAAGGAAGTATTGAAGACTTCTTCTTCATCTTTAACTAAGAAGATCAAAGCTGAAAGCTTCGTCTCCGGCTAACTAAGAGAGACGGGAGAGGACCTCGGAAGAGCTTTCTAGAGAGAGAAGCTCTGAGGCTATACTGAATTAAGCCTAAAGAAACTCTAACACTTGAGTTTCTTTAAATAGAAAACGAAAAAGTAAATTACTATTTGATTCACGCAGAATCACTATTACATTATTCAAGTAAAGTAATTTACTAAAGTAAAAGTAAAACGTAAGAAACATTTTACATTTACTTTTACATGGGTAAATGTAAGAAACATTTAACTAAAGTTAAAAACATTTAACTTAAGTAAAAGCAAAAGTTATTCTTTTACTTTTACTTTTATATTTTCTAAAGTAAAAGAGATGATAGCGTGGGCCATCACCTGTCGGTGACTGAAGACTCCTCTGGCGTCTTCTTGGTTGATTGGTCCGTCTCTCATGTGGATCTTAGGAAGGTCTTTGTTGATCATCTTCTCGGATGAGTCACCATCCCCTACTATTCCGCCTTAAAATTTTTATCCAGGAAATAACCATATCAGCCCAAAAATTTGGTTTATAAAGAAGGAGGAAAAAATTTTCTACCGAAAATTGGTCAAAATCTTCAAAATTTCTTAGATTTTGTAAAAAATTTTGTTTAAAAACAAATCGATCGAAATCAAATAAAGGATCACTCGATTGGTCCTGATCTATCAGTAAATCGATCTAAACAGAAGACTAATTTGTTAACTGTTTAAACAAAAATTCTTTCTTTTGTCATTCCTCTTAAACTCGAACCATTCTTGCCTTAAGTAAACTCGTACCTGTAGATCTAATGATACCCTTAGCCTAAACTGCTCCCAACCTGGAGTCTTACAACGGCATAACGGGACTTATGGCGATCTTAGGTGTTTTACAGCAAGTCAGGCGATTGAAAGTGGAGCAAAAGAAGAAAAAGTTTGAAAAAACATTTAAAAACAAATCAAACTGTTTTTTCTTCGAAACCACCGATATCATCAAGAACCAACCGTGTGGCTCTGATACCATATGACAGCGGCGATAAGTTTTTAAAAGAAAAACTTATACAACAGAAAAAAGAAAAGATTAAGAAGATGACCGGTGAATCGGTAAAGTAATATCTTTCTTTTATTTATAAACATTTGGGGAAGGGATTACATTAATTCCTAGACTAAATGTTTAAGGGAAGAAGGAAGTATTGAAGACTTCTTCTTCATCTTTAACTAAGAAGATCGGTCAAAAGCTTCGTCTCAACTAACTAAGAGAGAAGGGAGAGGACCTCGGAAAAGCTTTCTAGAGAGAGAAGCTCTGAGGCTATACTGAATTAAGCCTCAAGAAACTCTAACACTTGAGTTTCTTTAAATAGAAAACTGAAAAGTAAATTACTATTTGATTCACGCAGGAATCACTATTACATTGACTGAAGTAAAAGTAATTTACTAAAGTAAAAGTAAAACGTAAGAAACATTTTACATTTACTTTTACATGGGTAAATGTAAGAAACATTTAACTAAAGTTAAAAACATTTAACTTAAGTAAAAGCAAAAGTTATTCTTTTACTTTTACTTTTACATTTACTAAAGTAAAAGAGATGATGGCGTGGGCCATCACCTGTCGGTGACTGAAGACTCCTCTGGCGTCTTCTTGGTTGACTGGTCCGTCTCCTGTGGATGCCGGAAGGTGTTGTTGATCATCTTCTCAGATGAGTCACCATCCCCTACTTTACATTTACTAAAGTAAAAGAGATGATGGCGTGGGCCATCACCTGTCGGTGACTGAAGACTCCTCTGGCGTCTTCTTGGTTGACTGGTCTGTCTCCTGTGGATGCCGGAAGGTGCTGTTGATCATCTTCTCAGATGAGTCACCATCCCCTACTATTCCGCCTTAAAATTTTTATCCAGGAAATAACCCTATCACACGGTTGGTTCTTGATGCTATCGGTGGTTTCGAAGAATAAACAGTTTGATTTGTTTACTTAAATGTTTTTTCAAACTTTTATTTTTCTTGCTCCGCTTTTAATCGCCCCCACCTTCGCCGTGAAAACACCCAAGATCGCTTTTAAGTCCCGACTTATGCCGCTTAGTAGTCTCAATTGGGGGAGATTAGTAAGGCTAAAGGGAACCTTTAGATCTATGGTCTTGGTAGGTTGGGGAGCAGTCTTGCCGCTAACTCCCCGAATAATGAATCGTCACGGAGCAGTCTTGATTCCATTTGGGGCGGATGAGAAAGAACAGGAAGAACAGAGAGAACGCATACAAATAATACACAGTCTTTATAAATAAGTAACTGAATTATAAAAATAAAACAATCTATTTACAAACTAAGAACTGAAAATAAAACAAGTACTTACGAATTTAAAACATTTAACTAGAGAATTGGAGAAGAGAGGTTAAGTAGGCTGATCAGAGGTAGAAACTAAAGATTCTTCTGAGAGAGAGAGCTCGAGTTTTTCTAAGTTTGGCCCGATTTGCCAAATGAGCTCGCCTTCCTTTTATAGAACAAGGAAAGGGAACTGTTACATTTACTTGGGTAAAGTAAGAAACATTTCACTTAGGTAAAAGTGAATTACTAAAGTAAAAGCAAAAGTAAAAGCAAGTTACTAAGGTAAAAGCAAAAGTAAAAGTATAGACAAACAACTGTTGATAAACAGTGCTAACTTTTGACTATTACAGATGCTTCTGGCCGACAACTTTTGACTCGACTCTGCTTTCGGTGGAAAAGAGCCTCTTTTTACTGTTGAGCTACTTTCGGCTGGAAAGTGGAATCATTTATTTTCTTGTCTTAGCAGTCTTCATGAGTCTTGTCGAGCTAATGAAAGATGGCAGTGAATCGGGTCACGTCTTGTGCTATTGATCGATGGCAATCGGCCACGGAGCGTGTCTTTGGTGAACAAAGAATCGCTAAATCGTAGATGTCAGGCAAATGGGTCCTGGGCATCCTGAAGGTTGATGGTGCCGTAGGGATCGTACAGACCATCATCTTCTGCAAATTAGCTAACTGAGTCATTCTGGGAAGAAGCTGAGGAATGCCTAGAGGCTACTTCGTGTAACTCATCAATTCTTTTATTGAGGGATTGAGCAATAAGTTTTAACTCACTACCGGAGCAATCTTTGAAATCAGAAATGCTACGGGAACATGAGGATCCTATAGGACTGGTTTTTGACTTAGATTCTTTTGAAATCTTTTTCTGACTTGAGGAAGAGGGTTCTAAAGGAATGGCTTTAGAATCCTTAGCCTGAATGACTGGGGAATTGACTGGAACTGGAATAGGGGCAACAGGAAATTCTTGTTAAACCTGACCAATGATTCTGTTAACGTCGAACTTATCCCACCACTTGATGTAGAAAAATCGAGAAAGTCGAGGGAGTGGATCATAGATAACTGTCGAATTACTAGCAACAGAGGGTGGAGAAATACCGTATTGCCATTTGAGGATCCAGGGAACTTTGTATTTACTAATGAAGAGGAGAGTGAGAGGAATGTTCTCATTCTTTGGATCTGGTTTACTATTATTAGCAAAATGGGTAACTTGGACCTTAAGGGGGTCGGGAAGGAGGTCATAGGTAGAACCATGCCTATACCACCGAGGACGAACCAATAAGGGATTGGACTTTTGAATTTATGATCGAATCCCGAATAAACCGGGAATGACTATGGGACTCGCTCGATGAAGGAGAACCTTATACCAGCGTCAATATAATCATAAAAGCAAAAGGATTACTATGACTAGAGAGATCCATTAGATCGGAGGATTTTACCCCAATCGAAATCAAGGAATTGTTTAATATACAAAGAATGATAAAGAACTTTTGATTTATCATTGTTTGTATAAATTGGTTTGATATTCTTGACTCGGCCAAGGAGAATGTCCTTATAAAAAACAAGAGACTTATAAGGAGCGGCGGTGGAGGAAAATGCCAACCAGAGGGAAAAAGCGACGTGCAAAGCTTAACTGGATCATTTTTTGGCTTCATGTAAGGTTCAATATGAAACAAATAACTTTCCCATTTGAGCACATGCTCGTAAGAGGAGTATTTGGGGAGTCAAGATGATGTCTTTCTTTGGAGTTCTGAAATGGGTCAATGGGTTCGGGTTTATTAACTAGAAATTTGAATCTGTAAGGCTTGGGGATTGTCCCAAGAACAGAAAATTTGTTTGACTGATAGACAGGGGTAACTGGGTGAGGGACTAAGGTACCTCTGGGTTGATTACTTGGGCCACTAGGGCGACCCGGACCTTGAGAGGAGGATGAACCTCTGAGACTCATGACTGTATAGTACCTGTATGAATAAATTCTCTGGTAAGAAAATCAGGAATAGAATTATTTTTGCCTTTAATGTATTCAATATCAAAATCAAAAATGCTTAATAAAGCTTTGCCATCTGCGAAAAGAATGCTTAGAGGCTAAATTTTCAACATCTTTTACTAAAATGTACTTGGTGACTTACGACCGATGCGAACCAGAAATTTCTGATTTAATAAGTCATTTTGAAATTTATTAATACATAATACCAATGAAAGAATTTCTTTTTTAATAGTACTATATTTTGATTGTGTAGTATTCCATGCGCCGAAATGAAACCGAACAATTTGTTCAGGGGAATCGGATGTTAACTTTTGTTTAAGAATGCCTCCGAATCCAATATCCGAGGCGTCGGTCTCAACAATTTTGAAAGCTGAATCATTGGAAATGCCAAGGCAGGGCAATGTCTTGACATATTTTTTAACTTGTTGGACTGCAGAAGTATGAATGTCAGTCCAAGGTGGAGGATTATTTTGCAAACGCTGAAAAAGAGGTTTGCAAATCTTCCTGAGATTCTTGTAGAACTTGCCTATATAATTCAGCGAGCCAAGAAATCTCTGCAGTTGGGTTTTATTGGTTATCTTATCTGGGAACTTGTCAGCGAATTGAATAGCTCGTTCAATAGGCTGAACTTGTCCATTGAAGATATTAAGACCAAGAAACCTTATTCGGACCTGAAACAGGCTGCATTTGGAAGGAGAAAGAACAAGACCATTTACTTTAATAGTAGTGAAGAACGATTTTAAATGTTTTTCGTGTTCTTCAATAGTCTTGGAGTAAACGAGAATGTCGTCGATATAAACAACGATAAAATGGCTGAAAGGGTTTAATATGTCATTGAGGATATTTTGAAATTCACTTGGAGCATTTTTTAGGCCAAATGCCTGAACATTCCATTCATAATGTCCAAGCGAATTGGTGAATCTTTATTTTGTCTTGATCATCGGGATGAATGGCAATTTGCGAAAGCCGGATTTAAGGTCTAATTTATCGAAAATGGTGGCATTACTTAACCTATTGATAAGGTCGTCTTTGTTGGGAAGGGGTACCTAATCCATTCTAAGACCTTGTTCAATGGTTTGTAATTGATAACTAAGCGAGGTACACCTATTTCTTTTTACGCTCATTATTGACATAAAAGGCGAGAAGCAAGACCAGGGATTTATTGGGTTTAATTAACCCTTTATTGAGGAGATCATTGATTTCATTTTTACATAACTCCATTTGTTCATGACTCATCTGAATAGGTCTAGCCTTAGTGGGAATTAAATGTTCTTTGAATTCCTTAGCATAAGGAAGCCTAACCATATGTTTCTTTCTATGCCAAAAGGCTTTGGGGGAATCAGAACAAAGGTTATTCTTCTTGTATGTTTTTAATTCTTCAATTTTTAACCGAATCTCTTCATGTTGAAGTTGTTCTTCAATTCTTTTATATTTGATTTCCTCTTTCAAGAAATTCAAATGTGTAGATTTACAGTTTATTAAATTCAATGATTTGGAAATGGATTCTTCTTGAATGTATTTTAAATCTCTTTCTTTTGGTTTAATAAGAAACTTAAATGTTATTTTCTTTCCTAAATGTTTACAGGTTAATCCTTCATTACTAGTCGTAAATGGGTATAATAAGTATATAAATGGTAAACCCAAAATAATTTTGTCTAGAAGATTGCGAATCAAAACAAAAGATGTTTTGAAACACATGTTATCTTGACAAATATGTACTTTAGGTAATTTATATTTTATTTCCATTTGACTACCATTAGCTGAATTCAATTTTTCACTGGTTTTTTTGTAATATTTAGTTGGGATTAGACCTTCTTGGATACAATTTAAGTCTGCACCTGTATCGACCAAGGCAGTAAGCTGTATTGAAAAGTTTTTATCCACAACTAGGTTAATAGAAACATACCATTTCTGAATGGTGATGTCTTTAATTCTTTTAAGTGAAAGACCTTGAATAAATAAGTCTGAAATATCTTTAGTACCAGATGATTCTGGTTCATCGTGATTTTCATCACTGGATGAGGAATCATTGATCTGAAGATCAGGCCTTTTATCTAAATCTTTTCTTAGAATAGAGACTTCTATTTTTAAATTAGCAATTTCTTTCTTTAATTTATTAACTTCCTGATTTAATTCTGGAAGACTGACTTCTTTAATTGGAGATTTAAATCTTTCTAAAATTTTATTAAGACTAAAAATTGGTTTCTCTCTAGCTTTAATAAACTTATCGTTTTCTCTATTATCTTTAGTTAATAAATCCTTTAACTGTTTTGTGTATTGGGCTTTTAACTTAGGATCGGTGATTTTACTAATTAAGTCAATTAACAAAGAACTCTCTTCATCATCCTTGTTAATTACATTAATCTTTTTAGTGCAACAATTTTCATTACAATTATTAGCACAGATGGTGACTTCGTCTGTACTACTGCTTGAATTATTTTTACTGTTAGTATCAGAGGAATATGAAATGTTAGAGTCTTCATTACTACTAACTTCATTTTCTATTCTCATTAACTCTAGTATATATTCAGATTATCTTAAGCTAGTAATATTTAATCGAGACAACTTCATTTTATTTTGCATTCACTTTTATAATGACCCTTTAGCCCACAATTGTGGCACAAAATTTTACTTTTATCAAATTTTTAGTTCTTTTATTACATTTTTTTATTAATGGGTTTGGGCTTATTATAATAATTATCTTGATTCTTATCTTTATGATGATCGCGTTTTTTTTTGTACGCGTCTATGACTTCTGTGAGAGTCAATATGTTTATGCCTGTGTTTTCGTCTAGAAGGAGCCACAGGAGGTAAACCATATTGCTCGCAGAATGTTCCGAGCTCATATTTAGCTTTCTTTTTGTCTTTACTAGCTTGTTTGGCTAACTTAAAATCAATGCACATTTTTAATCCTATCTTTTGAATATAACTGATTATGTCACCATAAGTGAGATTATCATAATCAATATATCCTAAATTTTTACTAAGTTCTTCACGAACTTTATGAGCAAATAAGGACGGTAAACCATTAACAAATTTTTCTTTCCAGAAAGGTTTATTACTGTCATTTCTCATCATAACTCTAGAAGTAAAAACATCTTTGTACCATCTAAAGTCACTTAGAGTGGGACAAGTGAGATTACTTAGCTGATCGTGGATTCTTTCAGTGATGTTACTGGGGGTTCCTACGAAGTGTTTTATTATAGTATAAATCAAAGTATTTACTCCATCAGGTGGCCCTATTCCTATAGTTTCATTAAAAATCGGGTTGCCTTCAGCATCTAACTGAACAGCATGGATTATAGATAATCTAGAATCTTCGGTGAGATGTTTTTCCCACCAAGATCTGAGAATACCTGTAAATCCACTAGTCAATAATTCAACAATATCTGGTTGAGTTAGAGTGTTGAATTTAGTTTGATAGATGTTTGCCACCATGGACATATGATTTAACTTATTGAGGATTTCTTGTTCGCTAAATCCGTCAATATTCCATTCATAAATTTTATTAGACGAAACAGAAAATTGTTTATCTAGATTTCTCTCTTCAAATTGTAGATCTGGAGGAGTTGGTCTAGAATACCAATTTCTGGTCATAGTAGTATTATGGACGGTTAACTTATTTAACTGTTCATGAATATCTTATCTTGATAAGGTAGTCGATTGACTATCGAATGACTCTATCGCTTTCATTATCGAGTTAATCGATTGATAATAGCAATAAATACCGCTTCTTTCCTGTTCGATCTTTTTATTTTAAATTTTAAATAAGCGATCAATAGCTCTTTGTAAGATCAACGTCTTTATTAGGTAAACCTAATTTTTCTCTATTTTCCGGTAATTTTAATAGTGGTTGAACAATTCTTGACTCGGTTTTTAATTATATTTTCTTCAAATTTTTCTTCAATCTCGTCTAACTGTTTTCCTCATTGCTAAGTATTGATTACTAAAATTTAAGCGTTACTATGATTTTTTATCATCATTAATTCCATTGGAGATTTTAAATGGGTGGCCAATTCTTGAAGTATTTTTTATTTGAAATTAAGATGATTCTAAGGGTGGGTGACTAGACGAGACCTTAGACTTGTCTTCTTTTTAACCCATTGAGTTTTAGTTATAACATTGCATTTATATTGATCTTTGCTTCATACCAATCGTGAGAAGGTAATATTAATTTTTCACTACCAATAAATTTCTTCCATTTATTGACAATTTTAACTCTTTCTTTCTCGGTTGGGTGATTTTTTCTAAATTGATGTCTTTTATTTTTATTAGATTTGGAGTTAAAATCATTCACAAGATTAATCCAATCTAACACAAATTCTTTCTTAATGACTCTTAATTGATTATTAATTGGAACATCAAAATCGGACTGAGTTGGAAGCTCAGAAGGAGTCGGAGAAGAAGAGCTTTCTTCTTCTTGGGTAATTCGAGGTGACAAGAATAACAAGGATGACTTGCTTGACCTTGATTTAAAATTCCTTTTCACTTAATGTCTCTTATAGAAGGGTTACTAAGGACTTCAGAATCTCTTCTAGGAAGATTCATAGAAGGAGCTGAAGAACTAGAATAGTCCTCTATAATAACTGGTCTTCTAGAACGTTCAAAGCTAACTTTGACAGTTCCATCAGAAAATTGCCTTATGTTTTCAATGTTCACAACGTTGTTTACTACAGGCTGCTGTGGTATTTCACTTGGTAAAATCCATTGATTGGGTAATGTAATATCTTTCCATAGAATTGTTCTAGGGTTCTGGATATTAGCATCACTGGTTGAACTTTGAATTAATACAGTGTGATCTTTAGGGCTTTTATTAAGAGCATGGACATTCAAATTAGTCTTCATGGTCTTATAATAAATTCTATAGATTAGAGCAATAGGTTGAGAACCTTCAATCATTTGTGTAATTTCTCCTGCTGTTTTAATATTCAATGTTAAAGCTTTTAATAGGTGTTGATCACTTAGACTAAGTGTGAAGTCAGGAAAGCAATTAAAATGGATAGGACCATTATGCATACTGGCTTCCATAGCACCTATTATGCTTAGATAGTAATTCAAAAATCTAGCATCTCTGAGACAGAGGTAGATACTTGAATTAATTCCTTTAATATTCAATGGTTTAACTGCTACTTGAACTAGACCTATGTGGATGAAATTATAACCCTTTTTTCTATGTTTTTTAATAACATCTGGGGAAAGAAGGCTACAATTTTCATACTCTTTGTTAATAGCATAGACCTTTTCAACTGTTTTAACATTATAATCTGTTTTAAAGTTATCTAAAAATGTTGACTGATAAATTTCTTTGGGAGAAATTCTGGGTATATTCCAGTTATGTAAAACTTGACTGATATTTTCATAACTGTTTTCTTCCTGATTAACTATGTCTGGTAAAGGTTGCAAGGTTGACCTATGACTAGCTGAGGAGTTAGATCTAAATAACCTACTCATTATTACTGGGTTCAAAAATTATTCACTCTTTATCTTCCATTCAGACCCTCTTACCTGGGTAGACTCATACCTATTGCTCTTAAACCCTTCACTGCTCGCACAAGAGACTTACCTAGGGTTGACAGCGAACAAGGTGTTCTACAGTAAGTTAGGTGACTTCTGATAAAGGATGAAATGATTTTTGAAAACAGTTTTAATGAAGCAAATCAGAAGATCTTACTGGTCGCTAGAACAGAGAACAACAACTTGGCTCTGATACCATTTGGGGCGGAAGAGAAAGAGGTGTACCTCGTTTAGTTATCAATTACAAACCATTGAACAAGGTCTTAGAATGGATTCTTTCTTTAATTTATTAACTTCCTGATTTAATTCTGGAAGACTGACTTCTTTAACTGGAGATTTAAATCTTTCTAAAGTTTTATTAAGACTAAAAATTGGTTTCTCTCTAGCTTTAATAAACTTATCGTTTTCTCTATTATCTTTAGTTAATAAATCCTTTAACTGTTTTGTGTATTGGGCTTTTAACTTAGGATCAGTGATTTTACTAATTAAGTCAATTAACAAAGAACTCTCTTCATCATCCTTGTTAATTACATTAATCTTTTTAGTGCAACAATTTTCATTTCAATTATTAGCACAGATGGTGACTTCGTCGGTGCTACTGCTTGAATTATTTTTACTTTTAGTATCAGAGGAATATGAAATGTTAGAGTCTTCATTACTACTAACTTCATTTTCTATTCTCATTAACTCTAGTATATATTCAGTATCTTCGCTAGTAATATTTAACTGAGACAACTTCTGTTTTATTTTGCATTCACTTTTATAATGACCCTTTTGCCCACAATTGTGGCACACAATTTTACTTTTATCAAATTTTTTAGTTCTTTTATTCTGTTTTTTATTAATGGGTTTGGGCTTATTATAATAATTATCTTGATTCTTATCTTTATGATGACTGCGTCTTTTCTTGTGACGCGTCTATGACTTACGTGAGAGAGTCAATATGTTTATGCACTGTGTTTTCGCCTCAGAAGGAGCCACGGAGGTAAACCATATTGCTCATGAGAATATTCCGAGCTCATATTTAGCTTTCTTCTTGTCTTTACTAGCTTGTTTGGCTAACTTAAAATCAATGCACATTTTAATCCTATCTTTTGAATATAATGATTATGTCACCATAAGTGAGATTATCATAATCAATATATCCTAAATTTTTACTAAGTTCTTCACGAACTTTATGAGCAAATAAGGACGGTAAACCATTAACAAATTTTTCTTTCCAGAAAGGTTTATTACTGTCATTTCTCATCATAACTCTAGAAGTAAAAACATCTTTGTACCATCTAAAGTCACTTAGAGTGGGACAAGTGAGATTACTTAGCTGATCGTGGATTCTTTCAGTGATATTACTGGGGGTTCCTACGAAGTGTTTTATTATAGTATAAATCAAAGTATTTACTCCATCAGGTGGCCCTATTCCTATAGTTTCATTAAAAATCGGGTTGCCTTGAAGATCTAATCGAATAAAGATGGATTATAGATAATCTAGAATCTTGGTGAGATGTTTTTCCCACCAAGATCCGAGAATACCAGAAATCCACTAGTCAATAATTCAACAATATCTGGTTGAGTTAGAGTGTTGAATTTAGTTTGATAGTCATTTGCCACCATGGACATATGATTTAACTTATTGAGGATTTCTTGTTATTTGGTCAATCCGTCAATATTCCATTCATAAATTTTATTAGACGAAACAGAAAATTGTTTATCTAGATTTCTCTCTTCAAATTGTAGATCTGGAGGAGTTGGTCTAGAATACCAATTTCTGGTCATACTAGTATTATGGACGGTTAACTTATTTAACTGTTTCATGAATATCTTCATCTTGATGAGGTAGTGATTAACTATCGATCGACTCTCGCTTTCATTATCGAGTTAATCGATCGATAATAGCAATAGTACCGCTTGTTTTTCCTGCCTCAGGTCTTTGTTTTAATTTTTAAATAACTCGATCAATAGCTCTTTGTAAGATCAACGTCTTTATTAGGTAAACCTAATTTTTCTCTATTTTCTGGTAATTTTAATAGTGGTTGAACAATTCTTGACTCTGGTTTTTTAATTATATTTTCTTCAAATTTTTCTTCAATCTCGCTCTAACTGCTTTTCCCTGATTTGCTAAGTATTGATTACTAAAATTTAACTGTTCTATGATTTTTTTATCATCATTAATTCCATTGGAGATTTTAAATGGACTGGCCGTTACTGAAGTATTTTTTACTGAAATTAAGACAGATTCTAAGGGTGGGTGACTAGACGAGACCTTAGACTTGTCTTCTTTAACCCATTGAGTTTTAGTTATAACATTGCATTTATATTGATACTGCACCTTCCGGCATCCATAGGAGACGGACCTTCCGGCCAAGAAGACGCCAGAGGAGTTTCAGTCACCGACAGGTGTTGGCCCATGCCATCATCAGCTTTTGCTTTTACATAAAGCAAAAGTCTTTTACTTTAGTTAAATGTAAAAGAATAACTTTTGCTTTTACTTAAGTTAAATGTTTTTAACTTTAGTTAAATGTTTCTTACATTTACCCACGTAAAAGTAAATGTAAAATGTTTCTTACGTTTTACTTTTACTTTAGTAAATTACTTTTACTTCAGTTAATGTAATAGTGATTCCTGCGTGAATCAATAGTAATTTACTTTTCAGTTTTCTATTTAAAGAAACTCAAGTGTTAGAGTTTCTTTAGGCTTAATTCAGTATAGCCTCAGATCTTCTCTCTCTAGAAAGCTCTTCCGAGGTCCTCTCCCTTCTCTCTTAGTTAGCCGGAGACGAAGCTTTCAGCTTCGATCTTCTTAGTTAAAGATGAAGAAGAAGTCTTTAATACTTCCTTCTTCCCTTAAACATTTAGTCTAGGAATTAATGTAATCCCTTCCTCAAATGTTTATAAATAAAAGAAAGAGATTACTTTACCGATTCACCGGTCATCTTCTTAATCTTTTCTTTTTCTTTTGTTTAAGTTTTTCTTTAAAAAACTTATCGCATTTTGTTATATGGTATCGAGCCACACGGTTGGTTCTTGATGCTATCGGTGGTTTCAAGAATAAATGATTTGATTTGTTTATTTAAATGTTTTTCAAACTTTTTCTTCTTTTGCTCCACTTTCAATCGCTTTGACTTATTGTAAAACACCTAAGATCGCCATAAGTCCCAAGTATGCCGTTGTAAGACTCTAGGTTGTGAGCGATTTAGGCTAAGGGTATCATTAGATCTACAGTGCACGAGTTTACTTAAAGGCGAGAACGGTTCGAGTTTAAGAGGAATGACAAAAGAAAGAATTTTTGTTTAAGCAGTTAACAAATTAGTCTTCTGTTTAGATCTATTTATTGATAGATCGGGACCAATCGAGTGATCCTTTGTTTCGATTTCATCGATCTGTTTTAAAAAAAAGAATTTTTACAAAATCTAAGAAATTTTGATGATTTTGACCAATTTTCTAGTAGAAATTTTTTCCTCTCCTTCTTTATAAACCAAATTTTTTGAAATGATAGGGTTATTTCCTAGATAAAAATTTTAAGGCGGAATAGTAGGGGATGGTGACTCATCCGAAAGATGATCAACAAGACCTTCCCAAGATCCACCACGAGACGGACGATCGACCAACCAAGAAGACGCCAGAGGAGTCTTGATCATCGATAGTGATGGCCACGCCATCATCGACTTTTTACTTTTACATAAAGCAAAAGTCTTTTACTTTAGTTAAAATGTAAAAGAATAACTTTTGCTTTTACTTAAGTTAAATGTTTTTAACTTTATTTAAATGTTTCTTACATTTACCCACGTAAAAGTAAATGTAAAATGTTTCTTACGTTTTACTTTTACTTTAGTAAATTACTTTTACTTCAGTTAATGTAATAGTGATTCCTGCGTGAATCAATAGTAATTTACTTTTCAGTTTTCTATTTAAAGAAACTCAAGTGTTAGAGTTTCTTTAGGCTTAATTCAGTATAGCCTCAGAGCTTCTCTCTCTAGAAAGCTCTTCCGAGGTCCTCTCCCTTCTCTCTTAGTTAGCCGGAGACGAAGCTTTCAGCTTCGATCTTCTTAGTTAAAGATGAAGAAGAAGTCTTCAATACTTCCTTCTTCCCTTAAACATTTAGTCTAGGAATTAATGTAATACCTTCCTCAAATGTTTATAAATAAAAGAAAGAGATTACTTTACCGATTCACCGGTTATCTTCTTAATCTTTTCTTTTTTCTGTTGTTTAAGTTTTTCTTTTAAAAATTTATCACCGCTGTTATATGGTATCAGAGCCACACGGTTGGTTCTTGATGCTATCGGTGGTTTCGAAGAATAAACAGTTTGATTTGTTTACTTAAATGTTTTTTCAAACTTTTTCTTCTTTTGCTCCACTTTCAATCGCTTTGACTTGTCAGAAAACACCTAAGATCGCCATAAGTCCCGTTATCTGGTTGTAAGACTCCAAGTTGTGAGCGAGTTTAGGCTAAGGGTATCATTAGATCTACTGATGCGAGTTTACTTAAGGCGAAACGGTTCGAGTTTAAGAGGAATGACAAAAAAAAGAATTTTGTTTAAGCAGTTAACAAATTAGTCTTACTGTTTAGATCGATTTCTTGATAGATCGGGACCAATAGAGTGATCCTTTGTTTCTGATTTCATCTGATCTGTTTTTAAACAAAGAATTTTTACAAAATCTAAGAAATTTTGATGATTTTGACCAATTTTCGGTAGAAATTTTTTCCTCCTTTACAAACCAACTTTTTGGGCTGATAGGGTTATTTCCTGGATAAAATTTTTAAGGCAGAATAGTAGGGGATGGTGACTCATCTGAGAAGATGATCAACAAAGACTGCTCCTTAGATCCATAGGGAGACGGACCAATCCAACCAAGAAGCGCCAGAGGAGTCTTGATCCTTAAACGATGTGATGGCCCCACGCCATCATCGACTTTTTGCTTTTACATAAAGCAAAAGTCTTTTACTTTAGTTAAAATGTAAAAGTAAAAGTAAAAGAATAACTTTTGCTTTTACTTAAATTAAATGTTTTTAACTTTAGTTAAATGTTTCTTACATTTACCCATGTAAAAGTAAATGTAAAATGTTTCTTCGTTTTACTTTTACTTTAGTAAATTACTTTTACTTGATTAATGTAATAGTGATTCTGCGTGAATCAATAGTAATTTACTTTTCGCTTTTTCTATTTAAAGAAACTCAGTGTTAGAGTTTCTTTGAGGCTTAATTCAATGTAGCCTCGAGCTTCTCTCTCTGAAAGCTCTTCCGAGGTCCTCTCCTTCTCTCTAGCTAAGCCAGGAGGCGAAGCTTTCAACTTGATCTTCTTAGTTAAAGATGAAGAAGAAGTCTTGATACTTCCTTCTTCCCTTAAACATTTAGTCTAGGAATTAATGTAATCCCTTCCTCAAATGTTTATAAATAAAAGAAAGAGATTACTTTACCGGAATTCACCGGTTATCTTCTTAATCTTTTCTTTTTTACATTTGTTTAAGTTTTTCTTTTAAAAACTTATCGCATTTTTATATAGTATCGAGCCACACGGTTTGGTTCTTGATGCTATCGATTGGTTTCGAAGAATAAACAGATTTGATTTGTTTACTTAAATGTTTTTTCAAACTTTTCTTTTTTTGCTCCACTTTTAATCGCTTTGACTTCTTTGTAAAACACCTAAGATCGCCATAAGTCCCAAATGCCGTTTGTAAGACTCTCGATTGTGAGCGATTTAGGCTAAAGGGGAACCTTTAGATCTCTGGTATGCATTTAAAAGCGAGTAACGGCTAGAGTTTAAGAGGAATGACAAAAAAAGAATTTTTGTTTAAACAGTTAACAAATTAGTCTTCTGTTTAGATCGATTCTTGATAGATCGGGACCAATCGAGTGATCCTTTGTTTGATTTCATCGATGCATTTTTAAACAAAAATTTTTACAAAATCTAAGAAATTTTGAAGATTTTGACCAATTTTCTAGAAAATTTTTCCTCCTTCTTTATAAATCAAATTTTTGAGGTGATAGGGTTATTTCTGATAAAATTTTTAAGCGGAATAGTAGGGATGGTGACTCATCTAAGAAGATGATCAACAACACCTTCCTAAGCATCCACAAGAGACGGACCAATCAACCAAAGAAGACGCCAGAGGAGTCTTGATCATCGAAACAGTGATGGCCACGCCATCATCATCTTTTTAACTTTACATAAAGCAAAGTCTTTTACTTTAGTTAAAATGTAAAAGTAAAAGTAAAAGAATAACTTTTGCTTTTACTTAAATTAAATGTTTTAACTTTAGTTAAATGTTTCTTACATTTACCCATGTAAAAGTAAATGTAAAATGTTTCTTACGTTTTACTTTTACTTTAGTAAATTACTTTTACTTGCTTAATGTAATAGTGATTCTGCGTGAATCAATAGTAA